>WSFP011494382.1:0-14485 GCA_009831015.1 Picea engelmannii | reverse complement strand
ATAATTAATATGGTAATTACTAATTATATTTTGAGTTATTGAGGTCGACCCTGTTGTGCCAATAGACACTACTTTTGATATTTCTAGTCTAATATAAATAAAGGTAATTTCCCCATTGAGGAAACACAACACAAGTGTGAGTTTGGAAATTTCAGCAAGTACTTGGTCTTGGGTTGAAGTGTGCACCTCTCTTGGGCGCTAGTCTTCTAGGTTTTATGAGCACCCTTTTGTGTGCTAGGTTTATGGTGTGGAAGGTCTTTCTCTTGAAGAATATAGCAAAGGATTGGATGGGTTTTCTTCCCTTGTTGAGAAGGGTTTCCCATGATACTTATTGTGTACTTGTGCATGGTCTTTCTTCTTCTGATCTTGGTTGCTGCAACAAATTGTTAATGGTGTAACTACAATTGTCTATGGTTCAAGTAAAATGTTAAAATTGGAATGAACTTCATGCTTGAGCCTATCTTAATGAAAAATCAACATGGTTTCAGAGCATAGGTCTTGAAGAACCCATTTCACAAGCATTCAAAGCTAGTCGTCCTTTTCTTCTGCAGTTCCGTACGGCCTCTAGGGTTTGCTGCAATTCCATACGACCCTCCTTTTTCGAGGAGTTTCAGCACCTTAAACTTGGATGTTGGGGCTAAAATTTGTACAGGGGAGTACGACCTCCTCCAACGCACCTCCAGAGACTTTCAGAGTGAAAATCCGAGCACTTTGGATTTTTGGCCCTAGGGTTTCGCAATTTTCTGCATATTTTTGGTTTTAGGGTTTCTACAGCTCGTTGAAGAAACCTTCAAGCTTACTTGTGTTCTTTCGGACTTCAAGGCTTATTGTTGGCAGTCATAAGCCCAACAAAACCTAAGGTTGCTAGCCCATCCTAACCGTTAGGTTTTCTAGCCCAGTTGACAAGGGTTTGTGAAGAATCTAAAATATGATGAACAAAAGAAAGGAAGGAAGATGATGCCAAGGAAAAGAAGATAATCATCTACTCAAGCTCTTACATTGAAGGGACAACTTCAAATATCAATATGAAAAAAGGTGACATCTTTGTTATCTTCTTCATGAAGATCTCAGAGATCAGAGATCAGCTAGGTGCCATTAAAGAATTCATATCAACACTCTCAGGTATGCACGTGTATATATTATTTGTATCATTGCCATGAGGGTATTTGCAGGAGGAAGGAACCTTTGTTGCAATCATGGATCCAGAGGGATCTCAGTGCATTCAGAGGAACACCACACTGGAAGTGAAGACTCCAGGTTTGATTGTTTTAATTATCATGATTCTAAGCTTGCTACATTACAAGTAGGTGTTGTAGTTGTGACAACAATTCTTAAATTGTTTTTATTCTAGAGATGTACTCATTATTCTCCTCTAGGAGATATTCTTGTCTTGTTCCCTTTCATTTGTTTTCTTGTTCCAGGCAGGTTAACAACAAAGGAAGATGTTTATCCTTCAGACTTAAGAGGGAGTCACTTGACTCAGAGGGAGTGAAAATTATTTGAGGAGGAAAAACAAAATCGTCATTGAAGCAACCAAAGCAATGATACATGATTAGAGTCTACCTATGACTATGTAGGCAGAAGGACATGCAACCCCTCAAGGCACATCTCGAGAGAGCAAGAGACCAAAGAGATTTTTCAAGCTACTTTTTAGCTATGAGCCACATCATTGATTCTGAGCCTTCTTGTCATGGAGAAGCAGCAGGTCAGTAGGTATGGCAAGATGCCATGATAGAAGAATATCAGTCCATCTTGAAGAATGATGTGTGAAATATTGTTCCAAGATCAGAAGGGAAGCCTGTAGTAACTTCCAAGTGGATCTATAAGATCAAGCATCCAACTGATGGAAGTGTCGAGAAATACAAAGCGAGATTTGTAGCCAAAGGATTCTCACAAGTAGAGGGAGTTGGCTATGATGAGACATTTTCTCCAGTAGCCCAATACACTCCCATATGTACTATCATTGCACTAGTTGCATCCATGTGTTGGAAACTACATCAGATGGATGTAAAGACAGTCTTTCTCAATAATGAGATTGAGGAAGAAGTTTATATCAAGCAGCTAGAAGGATTCGTGATACACGACGAGAAATCTCATGTGTGCAGGTTGAAGAAAGCCATGTATGGACTAAAACAAGCACTTCATGCTTGGTATGAGAAAATGGATGGATTCTTGATGAGTTTGGGCTTCAACAAGAGTGTTGTTGATCGAAACCTATATTATCATATTGTTGGTAACAAGTGCCTAATCTTGGTCCTGTATGTGGATGACTTATTCCTCACCGGTTCAGAAAGACTTATTGATGAATACAAGCGAGCATTGACTTCTAAATTCAAGATGAAGGATCTAGGTATGATGCACTACTTCTTGAGACTAGAAGTATGGCAGAGAACTGATGATATTTTCCTAAGTCAAGGAAAATATATAGTGGAGATATTGAAGAAGTTCGGTATGACAGAGTGCAAATCCATGCCTACACCGATGATGATGGATTTGAAGAAAATGAATGATGCTGATTCAGATGAAATTGATTCACATTTGTGCCGACAACTAATTGGATCATTGATGTATCTGGTTAACACCAGACTTGACATATGCTATGCAATGAATGTGCTTAGTCAGTTCATGAGTCAGTCGAGACAGACTCACTGGATAGCAGCAAAGCATGTATTGATATATCTACGAGGCACAGTTGGATATGGCCCGAGATATGCCTCCAGTGCAGACTTGAGCTTGCAGGGATATACCGATGTAGATTGGGCAGGGAGCGCAGTGGACTGGAAGAGCACATCCAGTTGTTGTTTTACCTTGGGGTTTGCCATGGTTCACTGGTGCAGTAGGAAACAGAGCTATGTGGCCTTGAGTACCGCAAAGGCAGAATATATAGCATTGAGTGTGGCAGTCCGCGAAACAGTGTGGATTCACAAGCTTCTGACAGATTTATTTGATCATGAGATGGATCCTACTACTATTCATTGTGATAACCAGAGTTGCGTGAAGCTCTCTGAGAACCTTGTGTTTCATGATAGATCGAAACACATTGAGATAAAATATCACTATATCAGAGACATAGTGCAAAGGAAAATAATGCATGTGCAGTATCTTCATACCCATGAGCAAATTGCAGACATCTTCACCAAACCACTTGCCAAGACGAAGTTCGAGTACTTTTGTGAGAGACTTGGCCTGGTGGAGAATGCCTCCCTAGCTGAGAGGGAGTGTTGATGATTATAGTTACATGAGACATCCTCCAGGACACAGACTGAGTGAGTCGGCCTGTGAGAGAGCCCATGAGTTGGGTATGCCCATGAGATGGGTGTGTTGTTCCTCTCTGAGACGAAGATGTAATGTTGTGTGCCCCTGTGTGGGGTGAGGAAGCCCATGAGTTGGGTGTGTCATTCTCTCTGAGACAGAGATGAAACGATGTGTACCCCTGTGAGGGGTGAAGGAGCCCATGTGATGGGTTTACTGTTCTCCTCTGTGCAGAGAGTTGAGATGATGTGATACTCCAGATGATTCTCTTGTGAGACGCAGTGAGATAGAGATCTGTTGACTAGGACGTTCCTATGGCTGAGCAAAGATGGACGTGATCCTAGTGGCTGAGCACTAGTGAGTGTGTATTCTGATGATTCTCCTATGAGACACAGTGAGATAGAGACTTGGACATCCCTGTGGTTGAGCATAGGTGGACATGCCCCTAGTGGTTGAGCACTAGTGGGTGTATGAGATCCCTTGCTATATTGTCTAAGAGTCAGACTTACCTGTAACCCTATTTGTGATGTAAAGGGTACAGGTCAGCCTCACCATAAAGTGAAAGATAATTAATGTAAAAGATAATTAATATGGTAATTGTTAATTATATTTTGAGTTATTGAGGTCCTCCTTGTTGTGCCAATAGACACTACTTTTGATATGTCCGGTCTAATATAAATGAAGGTAATTTCCCCATTGAGGAAACACAACACAAGTGTGAGTTTGGAAATTTCAGCAAGTACTTGTTCTTGGGCTGAAGTGCACACCTCTCTTGGGCACTAGTCTTCTAGGTTTTGTGAGCACCCTTTTGTGTGCTAGGTTTATGGTGTGAGAGGTCTTTCTCTTGAAGAATATAGCAAAGGATTAGTTGGGTTTTCTTCCCTTGTTGAGAAGGGTTTCCCAGGATAGTTCTTGTATACTTGTGCATGGTATTTCTTCTTGTGATGTTGGTTGCTGCAACAAATTGTTAATGGTGTAACTACAATTGTCTATGGTTCAAGTAAAATGCTAAAATGGAATGAACTTCATGCTTGAGCCTAGCTTAATGAAAAATCAACAAAGATATGGTAAGGCATTTGATTTTGTGGTTTTAAATCTCGACAATATTGTATTAACTCTTGTGAGTTAAGAAAAGACATCACATGAGGATTTGGATTTGTTGGGGAATAAGTATGAATCCCACAATGAGACTACAAGACTATTATTGACAAGAAAGTTTTACGAGGTAAAAATGTTGGAAGGGGAAAGCATTTTAAAGAACATTAATAGACATTGGTGGAGCAATTGGTAGTCATTGGATCACTTATTAAAGAGGAAGATGCTTTGTTGACATTGTTAGGAAGATAGCTCAAATCATATGAAGACATTGTATTAACATTGGGCACATAAATAAGCTTGACATTGTAGAAAGTGATAGCTATGTTGTTGTAGAAAGACAAAAGGAAAAAGGATATGGGCTTTGTTGATATTATTGTAGCTATGGGAGGTATTAACCTCCACGTGTAACCTTTGACAAGACTAGAATATTCCGGGAAGCAAGAGAAACCCTAAAGCTTTGGATAATAACCCTAGAATACAAGTCGGCTTAATAGAATAAATTAATATTGAGTTATTATCCCCTAGGAAGAGAAGTCGGCCCAGTCAGTTAAGATGGAGCAGTATAAATAGAGGGCGCTAGAGCTCATTTGTCACTCACTCACTCACAACTACATAAGGACAAGAAGTGTGCATGACTGGAGGACAGCTGCAGCTGCAACAGTGGTGACTTGGTCTCTTGGTTATGGTTTGGAATTTCTTCCTGGTCTTTGGTTATTCTTGCTTGGTGCACTAGCCTTGGAGAAAGGTGCGCTACCTTGGTTGGCTATTATATTTCTTCCAGAATTATTTTGTTTGTCAAGGTTAAGGTGCTCGGGGTGGCCTTTGCGCCTATGATTGGGTGACAATATTGCTATATTGTCTATGGTGAAACGAGCACACCTATTTTTCTAACAGGTGATGAGCCCACACTATCTTCAGATAGTCTAACCACTTGAAGATACACTGGGAGGATTTTCTCAGTTGCAGTTGCAATCAAAGCTTTTGTTGCAACAAAAAAACCCTAACCCTCTTGTTTAGGCACATTAGAGAAGAGATTGACCTAATTCCTGGATAACCTAGTGCGCCCTAGCCTAGCGCACCTCCTAGTACTCTCAACAAGCCAAGGCGTCAAGTTTGAGTTTTTGGTCAAAGTTAAAGGTTGACCAAGTCAAAGAAATCATGACTTACTCTATGAAGTTAGAAAACAAGTTAGAAGGGGCTTCTAACTTCAGAACATGGAAGACATAGATTGACCTCATCCTTGCCAAGAATAAAGTGTTGGATATCGTGAAAGGAAAGGTCATGGAACCACAGTTTAAAGAAGGAAAAGAGAAGGAACCTCATAATGTTGCAGTTATGGAGAAGTTCAAGGACAATGAAATCAATTCTATGAGTATCATAGTGGACTCTGTAAAAGACCACTCGATACCCTACATCTCTCATCTTGACTCATCTAAGAAGGTGTATGATGCCCTAACTAGCCTCTTCTCGGTCAGAAATATTGGACAAGTGATGAGTCTGAATAATGAACTTTGTGACATGAAAATGAATGATGATGACAACATAACATCATACTTTGTAAAAATCTCTCAATTAAGAGATCAACTACAAGATATTGAGGAAATCATTTCAGAAAAGGAACTAGTAAATATAGTACTCAATGGCCTTCCCAAGACATGGGATGCATTTGCCGCAAGCATGAACACAAGAACAGAGTATCCCACATTTGAAGAGATTTGGACTTGCATGAGAAGAATCAAGGATTAATGCAAAAGAGAAATCCCAAGAGAAAAATGATGATCAAGCCTACACAACAAAGTTCAAGAAATTCAAGATTAAGAAGAAGTTTGACTCAAGGAAGAAACCAAATCAAGAAAATGATATGTCAAAAATACAATGCTTCAACTGTCTAAAATATGGTCACTACAGGAACCACTGTCCTGAGTTAAAGAAAAGGAAGGAAACACATGAAGCAACAGTTGCCAAAGAAAAAGAACCCTCAAAGAAAGTCAAGCAAGATGAAGCAGATTTCTTCTTCTAGTTAAGCTAACAATATTCTTATGTAACATAGTTATTGTACACACCATGTTTACATAGTTCTTGTACATATCATGTGTATTTATTTCTTAGAGGATAAGATGGCCAATGAAACAATACCTATGGAAGAATAACAAGATAATGATTGCTATTACGATGACTACAAGTCAAGTAATGTACATGAAAAAGATGAAGTGCGTTGACAATCTTTGGTGACAAATTCCCGAGGAATCTATTATATAAGTAACAACTGCCAGATAGGCCGAAATCAGAATCAAACTTGAAGAGACCCAGAAGGAGTAAGACCAGAAAGAAGTCAGTAATCAAGAGAAAACTAGAATAAAACTTGTGACACTTTGCATAAAGAAATAAGGATGCAAAAGCATGGACTCTCTTAGATGGAGGGAGTTGATTGCAGAATTCCAAAAGAAAAGCATGCATTCAGGCATGAAGCCAGGATTAGGAGGGAGCTAATCCTAAATATCCATTGAATAATTTGTGAAGATTATAAAGTATATGTCCATGATCCCCATTGGAAGTAGTAGGCATGATAAGCAACACATGTTCGGTTTGACTCTAGAAGAAGTCTTCTTTGAAAAGAAGCATCAAGTATCCTTGGTTTTCCATCTACATCTATGTTCCTATGATGAAAGGAAGAAGTTGGAATCTTGAGGAAGGAAGGGCATGGAATCTATAGAAGACTCCATGGAACCCAAAGTTAAAGAGGAACATGAGGAAGAACATGAAGATTCCAAGAAAGAAAGAAAATCTAGAACAACCAGTTATTATACCGAGAATCATAAGACTACCAGCATGGTTTGAACCCACTAGAAGTAGTCAAGCAGAAGGAATGGAAGCTGTGATGAAGAACAATGTATGTAAGAAATTGTGAAAACGACTTATGAATGGAAGCATTGATAGATAAAAGGTGAGATACACAACTAGAGGTTCTCCCAGAAGGAGGGAGAAGACTATGACGACAACTTGTTCCAGTAAAACGAGATATACCTCTATCTCATCTATTATATCTCTTGCAGTATTCATGGATTGAAGTTTACATTAGTTGGATGTAAAATATTGCTCTTCCCAATAGAACAATTGAGGAAGAAGCTTATGTAAAGCAATCCCAAGATTTTGAGGTATACCAGAAAGAGACCCATTGTAATGTCCCCCACCTCTTGATGAAGAGGTTTTGAGAGACTCAGTGGTCTAGTTGTCCCCACTAGACTACAGTCTCATACATCATGGGGACAAAGTCAAACCAAAGCCATTACTTAAGCACAACATTATATTATTCAGTTGAGTTTGGGATGAAAAGGTAACTAAAGGAAAGAAAAGAGAATGTGTGGGAAAGCTAGGAGTTAACCCTAGGGGTTAACTAACTCAATAGAGAAATAGATCTGGAGTATAAAGGAAAGGAAGAGCTCACTTCTCAATCATTCTGGATTATTATTACATTTTGCATTTGGGCTCTTGAGCACAAAAGAGTTTTGAGGATTTTGAGACTACAAACCCTAGAGATCAACTCGGTGGTGAAAGATCCCACCTCTCTTGATTCAAGCTTGGTCTCGGGGGTGCAATACTCCTCCCACGCCATTCTACAATAGCTATAGGTACCATCAAGCAATCAAGGAAGGAACAATGCGCAACCTAGGGGATTTCCAGCAAGGGGGGTGCACCATTGAAGGAAGAACAGTTTGATCCAGGAAGTAGAAGAGGCTTTTGGACATTTGGACTTATGGGTTTTCTCTGTAGGGCCTCAACCATCATTCCTAGCATATTTAGAGAGAGGTTTACTTGCCATCTGATTTATTAGAGCTTGGAACGAGTTGGAGAGAAGGAGGGCACACTGCAGAAAGGGGTTTCATCAGTTTGGCGAAGAAGATATTCACTATTCAACTGGAGACTTCACCAGGGGGTTTGTCTTTCCCCAATCTACCCTTCTAGCCAGTTTCATAGCATTTGGAGGCTCCTAGTAGTGAGGCCGAAATATTGGGTCTCTTCAGTCATCTAGGAGGGCGCAACTCAGTTTGGGGTTTCATTTATAGGGGGATAGATCTCTATATTTCAGCATGAGACTTCAAGAGGGGGTTTGTCTTGCCCCGATCTACTATTCCATCCAGTTTCAGAGCATTTGGAGGCTTCTAGCAGAAGGGCCAAAATATTCAGTTTATTCAGCCATTTAGAAGGGCGCAACTCAACTAGGGGGGTTTGGATCTGAACCCTGGAAGGAAAGAAATTAATCTTGTACCTTGCACCATCTTATTATCTTTCCTTTGGAGGCTTATATCTTCAGTCTTGAGCATTTTGTAGCAGCTCTTATTCCAGTTGGAGGCTTTTATTGGTATTCTTCCATATTTGTAGATCTATTGTATCAGAATCTCTATATTATCTAAATAAAGGTCACATCTGAGTTATTTGGTTCCATATTGGTGTTTCTTGTTGTATCTTGTATTTACTTATGATATATCTTCAGATCCATGTCTACATTCTTTAATCTCATACACATAAACCCTGATGCACAACTTCATGAGAAAACCTGCAAACACACCTCTAAACAACAGTAAACAATGAACAGTTAGTGTTCCCAATGAAAAACTTGGCTTGGGAACATTACACCCATGTATGCAAATGGAAGAAGACCTTGTATGTATTCAAGCAACTTGATGCAGAGTATCTCATATACAGCGGAAGCATGGTGAAAACTTCCTATGACAGAGAAAGTGTATTAGAATGGTTACTCAGTAGTTCGGGATGATGGATTGCAAATCCATGGAAAATCCCATGATGACATATCTGAATAAGTTGAGAAGACTCTAATCCAGTAGACTCGTCTATGTACTAGCAGTTGATTGGCTCTCTGATGTATTTGATGAGTACTACGCCATACATTTGCTTTGTTGTGAACATGTTGAGCCAGTTCCAGATGGAACCCAACCATGAGAATTGAATAATTGCAAAGCATGCCTTGAAATGTCTTCGTGGAACGTTTGAGTACAACTGCATGGATTTATCGATTCAGATTGAGAAAGGAGTGCAGATAGTGGAAGAAGTGCTTCTTGGATATGTTTTAGTTTGACCTTTTCCACGATATCATGGGCTAGTAGGAAACAAAAGTCTATTGCACTCAGCACTGTAGAAGCAGAGTATATTTCAGCTTGTGATACTTGTACGAAAGCAGTGTGGTTCTGTAAGTTGGTTTATGGATTGTTTGATCAGGTGTTGGATTTGATCGTGATATATTGTGATGATCAGAGCTGTGTGAAGCTTTCAGAGAACCCGGTGTTCCATGATAGGTCGAATCACATTGAGATCAAGCATTGTTTTCTCCGTGATAAAGTCCTGAGGGGAGAAGTGGTTCTCCAGTATATCTCCACAGATGAGCAAATAATGGATATTCTGGTAAAGCCTCTGTCCAAGATGAAAAGTTTGCGTACTTAAGGGACAAGCTGAGGCTCGTGGAGATGACTTCCTTATTGGAAAAGGAAGTGATTACTCCCAGGTTGGGAGGGAGCATTGATATGTTATTGATTTATGGACAGTCATTTTCCAGTTTAGAAAATGTTCCAGGTTGGGCAGTTCCTTTCCAGTTTGGAAAGTGGTTTGAGATTTCTGATGGACAATCATTTTCCAGTTCGAAAAATGGTCCAGATCGGAAAGTCATTTTCGTAATGAAAATGGTCCAATAGATTGTTGATGTACCATAGACAACGATTCCCCTTGTGGCCATTGTGGGGGAATGGTCTAGGACAATCATTCTTCTTGGTAGTCACTATGAGTAGTGGTCAAGTAGAATGGTCTACCTCGTTGGGTAGTCATTCTTTCGAAGTTCATAGTTGTGAGAAATTTCGAAGAATGGTCCGTTTTGGAGGTTGGTGCAGGACAGTCATTTCCTTAGGAAATGGTCCGGACAATCATTCCCTAGGGAAGACTCATTCTCTCCAGGTTGCACTGTGATTAGTGCCAGAGGAATGGCCCAGTTAGGTGAATGGTCCAGGTTCAACAATCAGGGACAGTCATTCCCTAGGGCAGACTCATTCTCTCCAGGTTGCACTGTGATTAGTGTCGGAGGAAAGGCCCAGTTAGGTGAATGGTCTAGGTTAAAAAATCAGGGACAATTATTCTTCAATGCTTGAGAAGAATAGTCCAGATAGCCCATGACTGATGCTTCACTTTCTGAGGGCAGATGCTCTTCTAGATCTCACAGTTGTGAGTGGAAGAATGGCCCATATGACTCAGTTTGTATCTGTAACATCCCGCTCTTGCGCGCACTGAGTGAACTTATTCTTCGAGGACACTTGCTTGCAAGTGATCCGGATTATTATACTATTAGGCGTTTGATTATGATTATGAGACGTTATGGACTGATGACATGTTACTTTGTTGTATTGACACAGACATGTGCTATTGACTCGGTTTTCCTGAGTGTGTAGGATTTTGGACCTCGAGGATGCAGAGGCATCGATGAAACCCCTTGGACTCTGGATCGAGTCAGGGAGTGGACTATTGGGGTTTGACTGTTCTATATATGACATATGTGCATCTGATTAGATGTTATGATTATGGATATTATTCTGACTTGATTCATTGATGATGTAGGCTGACGATAGCTTGCCGACCAGACTCACATGTGAAGTAGAGGGGTCACGCACGACTACCAGAGACGTTGAGGGAGAGGTGTGGACAACAACCCTGCCACAGCCTACTAGCACTCCCGTCGTGGCTCGAACTGTAGGTTAACGACTACCTAGTTCGAGAAGACCCACGATGCCATGAGGGAAAATTGCGACAGTTGATCACGATGATTCTAAGGGGCGCGTAATAAGGCAGGGGCCTTATTCCTTCGAGGCCCTTAGTCTCCCACAAAATCACCTGGAGAAGTATTGACTCCAGGGGTTTTTTATGTCTACCAAGTCAATCAAGAGGCGAGTGGCACCCTTGGAGCACGTAGTGCGTTCTGAAGGGCACGTCGCACAAGAAAAATGGAAAGAGGCGAGTGGCACCATTAGAGCACGAAGTGCGTCCTGAAGGGCACGTCACGCAAGGGAAACAGAATGAGGCGAGTGGCACCCTTGGAGCACCTAGTGCATCCTGAAGGGCACGTCACGTTGCTAAATAATAAATGAATAAACCTAGATGGCCTTAGAATGAATAATGTGATGAGGAAGATTTTAAAACTTTTTCCCTAATAAAATGTTGCCCAGCCTAGGAAAATAAAATCTAGGTCTAAGTGATACTTGTGATAAAAAAATTTATATTTATATAAAAATAAAAATAATAATTAAATAAATAATAATAATAATCATCTTTAATCATGTGAAGAGAAGGGGGGTAAACAATTCAATTAATTTATAAAAATCTTTTGGGGGATAAAATTAAAAAAAAAAATAGGAGAAAAAGAAAAAGGGGAAATAATTGTTTGTTACATATGCGAATTAAAAATTTACTAATTAAAAAAAGAAAAAGGGGAAAAAGGGTAATTTTCCTACACTTGCCAATTTGAGTTTTAAATGAAAAGGGAAAGAGAGAAATTTAAAAGAATTAGGAAACTAAGGAAAAAGGGGGAAACCTAAAGAGAAAGGGAAACATAAGGGAAAAACAAAATGATGAACTTAGTAAGGTATCTAGCATTTAAGAACTTTCTAAATTGAACTCAACTAGTAAATTAGTAAGGGGGTAAGTCATTAAAATGTGTAAGGGAGTATGGGGACACCTAGGAGCGATTCTAGGAAAGTTTTTAGGTGGGTGAGGGAAATAAGAGTAATTAATTTATGGTGCAATGAAGGGGATGGGTGACAAATGTACGGGGAGGATTTTTATGAATTAAATTATTGAACAATAAATTAAATGGGATTTTGGGAAAGTAAATGACTTAGAAACTCTATATAAAGGAGGGAGGAGGAGGAGAAGGAGAAGGAGGATGGATCACTTCTGTCATGTGTAACATTACGCTGCAGAATTTTAGACTTCACTGACTTAGCTTGTGGGAGTTGGGATACCCAGCTCGGTGAGGAGTGGTAGCTCGACCTTGCGAGGTGAGCTGGGAGCTAGCTGATCTCTCGTTCAATGTGTGTGGCCCCTTTGCGGCTCGGGGGGCTAAGGGGGAAAAAGAGTACCCCTAGCGTTGGCTGGGAAGTATCGGTGAAGTCTCATTGGTCGGCAAGCGAGAGTTGCACGGAACAACGACTAAGAGAAGACGACTTGGGCTACGGTACGCTTACTTTTATTCTGCTTTGTAGATTATTATGACCTTACACTTTCATTTATGTACCTTAAACTGTGTATAGAAGGTGTTGACTCAGCATTTAATTAAGAACTTAAATTCCCCATAGCCTTAAGCTCACTGCTTGACTGAATTCCCTTGGCATTCGATCGTTGGTGTTGTGATTGTCTTATTGGTTTTAATTGTTTTTTATGAAGACTTTATGCATGGTCTTTGTCCTCATCCCTAGTTCGTCAGTCCATGCCTGAGCAGTCAGCCAAGAGCCGAATCGACGGTCGTCACTTCAGTGCACAGAGACCTATAGATTCTAATGCCCTGATTTTTTGTGCGTGGATGATGAGCGAAGGATTCTTCTGCCCAGCTGTCCACCCTTATTGATTGTTCTTGGTTGAGTGATTGTCTTTGTGCCCTCCTTGTGAATGATTAACTCCTGCGACTGATTGTTTCTGGATGCGATCTTATACTACCCTTCGTTTTTCTTCCTGGAGTCATCGCCTGCATCTTGGGTAGAAAACTTACACTTGAATGTCTGTGTTTCTTTCAATGCTAGGTATGCGTTTATTTAAATGATATGGCTGTGATTTTATGATATCTGTGAATTTATCTAGATGCTTTCATTCTTTTCTTTTTAATGATAAAACATAGCGAAGTTTGTCAACGTCTAGTTGAATTCATTTTAATAATGTTCAAACTTTTTTGTGTGTCTTGATTGATTTTGTTTTATTGTTGAATCGCCATTTAATGTGTACCGTGTTTATTTTGTTGTTCTGTTGAATCAACCTTCACCTGCATTTGATGAACCCCAATTTACTAGTGTATTTCATCATGATGCACCTGCATTTTATGTTGATGACAAGCGAATATCAAAGTACAAAATTATTCTATTAGGACCGAGATATCACTGTTGAATTAGATTAATTACCGGACATTAATCTTGATTTATTTGACCATGATTTATAAGATTAATTCCTATTTTGCATAGCGATATGTTGTTGGCAGCAGCATTGTGATAGATGACATTACGTTTGTAAAACACAACAAACCTTCATGATATCACCTAGCAAATTTATGATAAACTCAGGGATTTTGAATTACACAGAACAGTGATTTGCATGGCAGCGAAGTGTTGGTCAACGAATGATAAAACCCAGCTAAATATTGGCAGTAATGTTCTCTACACAACGATACTTAGTTATCAAGTAGCGAGGGTGAACTACACAATGATTTTAGAAGTAATGGCAGTGAATCGATTACACTTTTACCAGCAAATTTAATAAATTCCGAGTTTAGGATGAACCGCAAGAGATTCCTTGTGGACAGTAAATTTGTATTAGCAGTCTCTTCATTTTTCTGTGTTTTTTCATTGGGGAAACAATCTCTGCGTCTTTCCCGAAACAATATGTTTAGTCCCTGCGTTTTTCGTTTTTCCTTTAGGAACAACTCGATGTCCTTCCCGAAACCACCTCAACGTTTTCCTTTTGCATTTGAACGGAATTAATTGTTGAGATGTTGTTACAGCCATGTTTCCCACCTCACTACTCAATCACCGACTTGCCAATCGCCCCTTGGATGGATCCTGTCGATTGGTAGTGTTTCCTTTTTACCTTTCTCAATTAAATGTTCTTAGAAGGGATAAATACCCTCACCTTTTTCCTAGCAATTTGCTAATTAAAGATCCAGTGAATTGTATTATCCTTTAATCAAGTTATTAGCTTGAAGTTTTGGGGTGACTCGTTGCTTCCATTATTATGGAGTTACTTCATGAGCATAATTATTTTTATTAAATTTAAACAATTAAATAAAGTGTTAATGTTTAAGCCATTATTATAGTTCTTTGCATTTCAATAGATAACAACAACATAAGACAAGATCACTGAGAAATACACAATCACAAGA
>WSFP011494381.1:0-21571 GCA_009831015.1 Picea engelmannii | reverse complement strand
CTAATGTTGGTATTGTTACATTGATGATAAATTACCATTGCTTATTGTGAAGCTTCTTTAGCATTTATTGTGAAGTGATACATTGTAATCATTTCTATTGTACATCATTGATTTTCTTCATCAATATAATTGGTCAATTGCTTTATATCAGAAAGTCCTTGATTATATGAAGTACTAACCAACAAGTGATCTTGCACATGTATAGTTTTCTTGTTGCTTTGTTCCGGGTAGGTTCACTTTTGGTTATCTTCATCTTTATTGGATGATTAGTCGGACTTTTTGATCGGTGGTGACTTGTGAGGGGGGAAAATTCCACTTAGCCATAAGACTTTTCCTTCTCAAAGCCCCAGGTCACCGGAGACATCTCCCCTGGGCCTACCACCCTAAACAGAAAGAGCTATCCTATTGAGGTGACAGTGGTAGGATAGACTCAGTTTCGCCAGTTTTCCTTTCTTCCATCCATCCTTTACTCCAACTACAAATTGTGCAATAACATTTTGGGTGTCGTTGTCGGGGAACATTGAGTCAATTCTCCTCAAAGACGACACTTTTTCAATAAGCCTTTCCTCAAGAGTCTTTATCTTACAAGCTTACATGGAAACTCCACTAAGGATGATTCCCTTATTTCTTTGATAATTTCAAGAAAATTATATGGCAACTCCACTGATGACAAAACCAACCATGACTTCTCAATGAGACTTGGGAAATTTCAAACACCTGACATGAGTAAAATCTCGAGATACCCCCGACGAATGCCCCCGAAGTATGAAAAGGGGCTCCCTATATTCACTAGCAATGATGAGGAAAGAGTTGACTATACACGAGTGATTTTTTGGATTTATTTAAAGTCCATCCTATTAGTGACGATGTTGAAGATTTGGTGATGAAACATTTTTCTACCACTCTTCATGGGAATTCTAGAAAATGGTATGATGATCTTCATGTTTCTAGCATCACTTCTATGGACCAGTTAGAAAAAATCTTTCTCAAAAAATGGGGTATGAAATTGCAAGATATCCAAACGTTACTAAAAAGACTCTAGTATGCAAAAAAAAACTGGAAATGAGACTGTATGGGACTTGTAGGATAGATTTCAGAGATTGTTGTATTAGATTCCTAGAGACCATTATCCTAAATACAACTACCTTGTGTATATCTTTACCAATGCACTCTTGGTGAATTTAGGGTTTCTCCCAAGTAAAAAGAGGCCAAAAACACTCTACGAAGCTTGTAACATGGCCATGAAAATCGAGGAAAATATATTTTTGTCAAAAGGAGAAAACACCTTCTCCCTAGGGACCAAAATCAATGATCTTGAAGATACCTTAGACACTCTCGGTTTGGAAATACTAGTTTCCCTTGAAACATTTGCTACTGATTTCCAGGAAGAAGGGGAATAAGTTATTGACCAAAGAAATACTAAGGGGAAAGCTCTTGATGAGGTTTTCCAAGAGCAAGGGATTGTTGAAAACACAGTTGAGGAGTTGGAACTCGAGCAAGATGATGAAGTGTCAACATGCCCTCCTCTTGATGAAGGAATACATGAGCCTTTCCCCCTTGCACAAGAAGAAGAAAGTGAGGTTAGTGTTGGGACATGGGCAGACCCAAGGTTCAACGACCAACAAAACCCTAATTATCGGCCCTTTTGGCAACACCTGCGAAGAAGATGAAGTCTCACCTGAGGTAGAGGCAGGGGTGGTTGCAGGACTCAGGTGTCTGCAACCTTAGCTGGGACATAGATCTATGATTATAATACTTAACATAGCACTTAGCACCGAAAATTCATCAATATTTGACCACTACCTACTCCGCAGATAAAACAGAGCATCACATCACTCATTCAGATCTGATGTATCTAAGAACTTATCATAGAGAGGTATATTAGATCTAGCAGATTCAAGCACTAAGCACATTCACATAGTTCATATCTAACATCCATATACATCATTAGCACAAATCATAAATAGATCTATCTATCTATATCAAAGCACGTAGCAAGTAAAGACATAAACACATCAACACATCGCACAAATCATAGCAACACAACATGTACGTGGTTCACCCCCACCCTGGGGCTACGTCCACCAACTCTTCTTCTCTATTATCTTTGGTCAAGCTTCTTATAGGAACATAACATCAAAATCCTACTCCGCAGAAGACAGGAGATCTGTGCACACTCCGCCAGATCCTCCTTCTTCGAGTTAGGGTACAACACTAAGCCTTCTTACAATGACTTTCACATAGCTCTGCAAGTCTCACACAGTATGCACAAAGCATCTACAATCCATACTTAGCACTTAGCCCAATATCACACAAATATATATCTGTCTCTCCTTACATTGCCTATACATTTATTTATACTTTACAAAATAGGCCTAAACATGGGTAAACCCATGGGCCAACATCCCCATACCCGTTACATAATCCCAAATCCCAAAAAGGACCCAAAAAGGGGTCGAGATCCCGCGATCTCTGCTTCGTCTTGCGCTCCGCCTTCGACAAGTTGTCCAAGTTCCAAAATAGGTCAAACTTGACCAAGGAACTCCCAAACCTTGGTCAAGGGCCATGTTAGTATCCAGATACTAAATTTTCATTTTTTCTCCTTGTTGCAGGAATGGGGTTATTCCCATAGCACCAAGAAGTGTTGTTCCTGAGCACCATTATTGCATCTGGAACAATTATTTTCATTGCAAGAAATGATCAAGTTCATATTATGAAGCCAGAAATGACAGTTATATTGAGTAATGCAAAGATTAATATGTTTAAGGGGCTCAATGAGACTTGTTGTTAATAAGTGGGTTAAAAGGTGAACCAAATAGGAGCAGAGGGTTATAATCCTGTAATAAATACTTGGACTCATATTTCAAGTATTTGTTTGCATGAGATGAAGTGTCAAACACTAATTACGCCTGGTTATCAAATATTAGTTATGTGCAAAATCCTAAATCTACAATTTCAAGCCATGATTTAAGCAATAACCATTCATCCAAAGCCTAGCGCAATTGCCAACCCGACACCATTCCTTTCATCAAAAATATCATTTGCAATGTGAAAATGTCAAGGAAATGGTGACAGAGACTGTACAGGTGTTGAATAGGGTTCAAAACGCCAAAGAAAGTGCTTTCAAGCACCAATTACATCCATTAAACACAACTAGAAAATGCTCAATTTACAAGCAGAGAATGTGTGTGCAGGTGTTTGTGGTAAGTATAGCTGCATTTTGGAGTTTTTGACAGGTCAAAGGCATCAAGTTGCACGCAAGCCATAAGAAAGAGTTACGAACAAATCGGCAAGATTGCAGTTGCCAAGCAAGGGTACAGATGTCGTCTGCTCCTGGGTACCCACGATTTCACACCAGAACAAATCGCCATAGGAAAAAGAGCATTGAAGATAATTGAAGGGGGGTTCGAGCATCATGATGTTGTAGCCCTTGATACTCCATTTTTTTGAGTTGAGAGAGACTCTGATTGGAAAGTTGGAGTGATGATGTCTATGGCAATACTCCATTTGATTCTCATACCAGCGAAGATCCCTAGGGCTTAAGGAATGAAAAAGAATATAAAGAAGAATACCAATAAGTGTCATAGTAAATGCACACCAAAGTGCCAATACTCACCAAAGTGCCTAAAGGTTTTGTAAAGAACATTTACTGGTGTTGGAATTAGTTTACACATGAGAGTGGACAGAAACTAGTAAAGGACCTGATCACACCACTACATTTTATGTTGCAAAAGATTGTAGTTTCTATATTATATGCAGGTCATTAATTTCATGTTGAAGTTGTGGTAGAAAATGCCTATAATGTCAATGCCTAGAAAGAATTTTCAAAGGAGATAGGTATTGAGAATCGCTCAATTACAAAATTACAAGCATCACATGGTGATCATGGCTATTGACAGTGTTCATATTTTATATAAATATGGATCGAAAATATCTTCTCGTCAAAATAAACCATTAAAATAGGATCTAGAATTAATGTAAAACTGTTAGATCCTAATTTCATTATGGTACAGTTAGAAAAACTATTATCATATCTAAATCATTCCATATCTAAAGGAGTTAATTGGCAGGTGACAGAGCATTTATGGAAGATGTTGATAAGTGTCCAACAACATAAAATGTTGAACCTCTCAAATAATTAGTCTTTCTTCCATATTTTTAGGCATCAAGTCAGCATTCAAGGAAGCAGTCGGCAGAGGACCATCAATAGAAATCAAATCCCAGATTTCAAGGCAAGGTGGTAGGGCAGAAGTAAAGAAGAGGGTGGCAATCAAAAACTTCCATTGAAGAGAAAAAAGTGGCAGTCAACCACACATCCGAAATTTCCAGAGGCATCTGGCAACAGAAGATGGAAGTCAAGGTGTCAAGCAGCCTCATCATTTCCAGATTTCCTGCATTGATTCAAGATTGGTTTCCATTTTTAGTCTTTGGATAATATTGATACCTTAAAATGTATAATAGCTCCAGGATTGGGGAGGCTATTTAGTCAATAGAGTGGAATGTAACTAGCAGGGCTGAAGGAGGTAAGGCCTGGGAAGAATTTTATTAGTTGGCCTGTCTATGAGCATTGTAAGCCTATGGGCAGTTTTATTAAGCATTCATTTCTGACATTGAACATCCCTGTGAGTTATGCTATCAAATTGTGATTTCTTCATTTTCCATTTTGTTTTTCCCTCTTGCTTGAATGAGTTACAGCCATTGAAAATAAATGGCTATCCATAAACAATAGATTCTTAAGGAGCAAGATTTGTTGTGATCTTCTTGTTGTTTGTGTGCTTTGTTCAAGTACCTGTCAAATCCATTTTGCAGAGAGAATCTATGTTTGGTAGATGTTCTACTATTTGTCGCATTCTCAATTCTTCTATCCATCATCATATAAGTATTTTATCTGATATGCAGTTCACTGGCCTTCAATATAACAGAGTGTTTACTTGACTCCATGCCCAATGCTGATTCATTGATATGCATTTAGCTTATCCCTTTATTCTTTATCTTTCACTTTACCTGATCCACCTTTTTTCAAAACCCAAAACACATCCTTATTTATAAAATCATTGCAATAACTGAAGATGTGCTAGGCTTGACCCTATAGCAGTCTAGGAGAAACTTCTAGCACTAAGAGGCCAATACGCCCCCAAAACTCACTCATGACTCGTCCCGAGTCACTCTGGGCTGGGTAGTTCTACTTTAAAATCCTTGAGCATTGCTCACACTTCTTTGACTTGTTTTTTTGCCACAACCTCTTGTTCAACAAACTCTTGGATGACTGCGTTGTTGACATGTGCCTCCAGGCACTGTTCAGTTGTAGTGACAACCTGCTCGAGTTCTGCTCCTCGATCTTCAACCTCTATGAACAATTGGTAAGCCTTATCTTTTATAGGTTGGAGCCTCTGATTTACTTCCATAAATATTCTTTGGATAGTGTGGATCTGTTGCTAGGCGGTGCGTTTCTCTTGGGATCACTTCATTCTTTCCACAGCTAGCAGGGGCTTCAACTACGCCTGTATTGTCTCTGCTTGCTGCTTTACTTCCTGGAGTTGTGACTCCAATGCTTGTAATTCTGGGTTCTTAGTGAGTTACTCATATGTCTAGGCACTACGATTACTCAGCTACTTGCATTCCATGGTAAGGGCCTTTATCCTTTCAACTACGTTCTGGGCGGTTACTTCTCTTTGATCCCTTACATCCTGCGGAGTCTCGGGCATTGTGCGGAGCTCTAAGTCAGCTATGCGTTGTTGTAGCTATTGGATAGCTTCCAAGAGCTGCTCTACTTGCTGCGTGACTCATTCCTCTACCTTTATTTTTAATATTGTCATAGAGCGAAGTGCTATGTTGACTACTTCTTTCACTTCGAGTTGCTCCGCGAGCAACTGCTCTTTTCCTTGTTGCATCTGTGCTTTTTCTTCATCGAATTTCACTTTGAGAGCAATATTTTCCTGTTCTGCAGCATTGCGTTGTTCTACAAGTATGCCTCGCACTTACTTCAAGGCCTGGGTGGATTGTTCTGTTTCTTATTTTTCCCGTCAAAGGCGAGCTTCGACTGTATCAGCTAGTTGGTTGAGTTGGGCTGGCTCATCTCCCAACTCTGGTTCTCCCGATGGCAGGGGCACAGTGGAAACTGCATGGCTGGACTGAAGGTCCTACTGTACCCCTCGGAATTCGACTCCAATTATATCATACATTTCTTCCTTCTAGGCTTCTTGTTTCTCTGTTATTTCCAGTGAAGCATCGTTCAGGGCTGCTACGACGAAGTCAAAATCATCGGAGGTGAGAACAGTCTGCAACTTGGTCATGGTGGATTTTGATTTCTTCCGGGAAGAAGGTTCTGGGGGGAAACTTTCCTCTTCTTAAATTGGTCAACCTCATATCTAGGTGGTGTTACTTTTCCCAGCTTCTGTTCAACTTCTACTTCGTCATCACCCCCTCGATCAGGTGACATTGAAGCGGTCTTTCCTTTGGTGCTGCTTAAATTTTGGACCTCCTTAGTCTTCTTGGGTGTATTATGTTCTTTATGAGTGTCCTCTGGGTTGTCAAGATCAGATATCTCTGCAGGTTTGGCGGGGATAAGGAGGTCAACGAATCATTCCTTAATGATCTCCTCAAGGTCTTCTTCTGTAATTTTATCATATGTTGGAGATGCTCTTTATGTTCATTTGCTCGCGTTGTAATGTAGATGAAGTGTCGATCTGCGTTGAATTTCATCAGGGGTCAGAACCTTTGTAAGGTGTTCGGATTCAAGCAAGGCTCAAATTCGATGGATCTCTTTAGATGGAGGTAATATGTATGAAACACAGCATTCGATTGCCACTGTTTATTCATATCACTTCAATACCAAAGGGTAGCAAACTTCGAAGCAAGTGGTTCGAATGGCTCTATGTCTGGGAAGGTCACACCTTCCGGCATCTCCCAGACAACAAATGAAATGAGGATCAGAAGCCAGTTGAAATGAAATTCATAAACCTGATCATGTGCTTCTCGACAGTCTAGTTCCAATTGGTTAACTAGGTACTTCATGCAGTTCATCTGTAGGCCTTTCGCGCACTTCCCTGCAAGGTCAACGACAAAGTCAGTGACCTGCTTAGTTCATTTCTTCCTTACTAACTTTCCAGCTATCATTTTACATGCTAGGCACACTGTGCCACTCTGTATGGAAGATACCTTGTAGCCTCTTGGTCCCTTCTCAACATCGCCATATGTATCCTTGATCTTTGGTGCCAGTGCACAATCTATAGATTTTCTTGGATAAAACTCATGTGGATCAGGTCCTTGCATACTCAATCATGTGATCTTGTGGATCAGCGTTGGGTCAACTATAATACGATGGTCTATAAATAAGTAGCCGCCATGGTAACATGAAAGTAGCATCTTAACACATTTGTTGACTGCCTGGTGTCTTCGGAAGTGTGGATCTTCATGACATTCAGCAGGGTGGACTGGGCGAGGTTCATCGTCCACTGTTGGGGAATTATCTTTGAATTATTCCCCTTCATTCTAGTTAGGTACTTGTATGGGGTGAGCATACCATAGATCTTGCGATCTCCAAGGTTGAAGTCATTGAAATTCAATGTTGTGATCTTATCCTGCTCTGCTCGAACTACATGTATCCCCTTCGGGAGGGACACAGTAACTATGGTGTATTTGAAATCTCTTGGCACACTATCACGATTCACCGTGCCAGCCAAAGGCGAGATGTAATCGGGAAATATGGTTGGAATCAGCTTCGCATTTGCTAGGTCATCTTTGTGCTTGGTTCTCTTTTTCCGCTCATGATTGGGATGATCTCGCTCCGCGAGTAGTCAATGGAGAGGCTTGCAGTCCTCTTGTCGACGACGCTTGTATACCTGCAGACATCGACATTACTCATTTAGTCATGAGGTCGATGAGAGCTTCTTCGACAACTTTCTCTGCAAATCTGAACTCATCCGACATAGACCCTCGGGGTTGGAAATATCGGGTTCGAGTTGTAACTTAAACACTGCAATGGGATAGAGGACAATAGTGCAATGATCACTGTGTAAAATCAATGAGTTTGCGAGCTAAGATTCACAGTTAGAAAAAGTGTTCTCGGTGCATGGTGCGATGGGAAAAATAGATAGCTTCACATTGGATCTCTTGTAATGGGTGAGAAGCCTTCATTAACTCTGTTATGTCTGTTACGGTGCAGTCCAACGGTCTGGTGGTGAACCATAAATGCATTTCTACCCATTCGGAGGGTCGGCCTAACAGTTATATTGTTCCCAACAAATATATTGCTTCGCCCTGGCGAAGTGCCATGTGGCGTTGTTCTGTTATCCCGGCGAAGCTCCAATTTAACAAATTTTCCCTCTGTGAAGTTCCCTCTGAAACCTTCTGTAACTTTTCGATCTTAGATATCTTCTTACTTAACTTTCTAGCCTTCTTTCCAGTGAGCTTCGTCTCAGTATTCCTTTTTCCATTTTGATTCTTATCTGCATTTGGCATAGTTACTTCGAATTGTTGAGATACTTTTCGAAGATTCGAGGGTGATACTTCTTCTTTATCTGGAATAGGTACTTCAATCTTCTGTGGGTCTTCTAGTGTTCTTACAACTTCGAAAAATGGGTCTCTGGTGTTAAATAGGTTCGATCTGTTCTTTTGTTCTTCAATCAAGTGTGTGATCCTTCTAGTCATGAAATATTTTAGCTCTTGCTTCTTTTGTTCTAAGACTTCTTTTTCTTCCCTTCCGGCTTGATCTCTTTCAATCCAAGGTTTTCCAAGCAACATACTAAATGGAGCGTTGTTCTCAATAAATTTAACAATTTCAAATTCTTCCTCTATCGAAGTTCCATTGGCACTCATAGATATTTGGGTAAGCTTTCCACATAGGTTTATTAGCTTTCCTTTGAATAGTCTTATTCCTCCTAATGAAGGGATCATAGCAGGTCTTCCTATAGCTTCCCAAGTTCTTTCTGTCATGATATTCACCTATGTTTCCTCATCTAGAACATAGTCAATGTCGAATTCTCCTATTCTTGCTTCTATGCATGATTTTTCTTTGAATATCTATGATAAGTTGACATGTCGATGGTCATTCAGGTTGTCTTTTATCTATAGAAATACTTTCTTTGATTCTTTCTGGGGTTCTTCCATAATCATAGTTTATGGATCTGCCTTAGGGTTTTCTTATCTCATGTTCATTCCTTCAAGCTTGGCAATCATTCTAGGGAAATCCAATACTTCATGGTCCATAGCTTTGCAATAAAGACAACTAGGTCTTCTCCCAGGGAATTCCTTAGCAAGGTGTCCCGGTCTTCTACAATTGTAACAAAGGGTTAATCCTCTCTTTCTTTTAAATTATTCCCATATCTTCCTGTATTGCGCACTAGGATCATAGTAGCTAACCTGCAAACATTTCTTTCTAGGATCATGCATGCACTTGTTAGTCCAAAAATTCTTTCTATGCATAGGTATAACATATCTTTCACTATTCTTATCAGATCTATGCATGTCAAACCTTCTTTCATCTATTAGTGCCCTAGTTTTCAAGATAGGAAAAAATCTATCAAACATACCTAGATCCATACTGTTGAAACAAAAATTTCCACTTATGTTACTTCTACAGAGAACAAAGCTTTCAGAACTAGAACTTTTCACTATTATTACCTTTATCAAAGCACAAAGTGTTTATATCTTACCTCTTTCTTCAGATCGGACTTCTTTTCTTTAGCACAGAGCTTCTCAAACTAAGTAGAGTACTGCACACTAGGGCAAAAGATCTACGCACAGAACTTTCACAATTTTGGGTCGGATCTTTTCACAAAGATTCTTCTTTCTCAGTTCCCAGCAATCACAGTTTCAGGTCCCAACAACAGAACCATTTTTTGGGACAGGGGTAGACCCATGGTTCAATGCTACAATAGTGCACCAACAAAACCCTAATTACCGACCCTTTCGGCAACACCTATGAAGCAGATGAAGTCTCACCTGAGGTAGAGGCAGGGGTGGTTGCAGGACTCAGGTGTCTGCAACCTTAGTTGGGACATAGATCTATGATTGTAATACTTAATAGAGCACTTAGCACTAACAGTTCATCAATATTTGACCACTATCTACTCTGCAGATAAAGTAGAGCATCACATCATTCATTCAGATCTGATGTATCTAAGCACTTATCATAGAGAGGTAGATTAGATCTAGCAGATTCAAGCACTAAGAACATTCACATAGTTCAGATCTAACATCCATATACATCGTTAGCACAAAGCATAAATATATCTATCTATCTATATCAAATCACTTAGCAAGTAAAGACATAAACACATCAACACATCACACAAAGCATAGCAACACAGCATGTATGTGGTTCACCCCCACCCTGGGGCTACGTTAAACAACTCTTCTTCTCTATTATCTTATGCCAAGCTTCTTACAGGCACATAGCATCAAAATCCTACTCCGTAGAAGATAGGAGATCTGCGCGCACTTCGCCAAACCCTCCTTCTTCGAGTTAGGGTACAACACCAAGCCTTCTTACAATTACTTGCATGTATCTCTGCAAGTCTCACAAAGTATGCACAAAGCATCTACAATCCATACTTATAACTTAGCCCAATATCATAAAGATATATATGTGTCTCTCCTTACATTGCCTAGACATCTATTTATACTTTACAAAATAGGCCTAAACATGGGTAAACCCATCGGCCGACATCCCCATACCCGTTACATAATCCCAAATCCCAAAAGGGACCCAAAAAGGGGTTGAGATCCCGTGATCTCTACTCCGTCTTGCGGTCCGCCTTCAATAGGCTGTCAAAGTCCCAAAATAGGCCAAACTTGACCAAGGATCTCCCAAAACTTGGTGAAGGGCCAACAATTAGTTTCTTTCCTTTTATGGTTTTTGATAAAACCTTGTTCCATGATTTAGAGAGTCAAGTAGAAGTGTAATCCTTGATAGAAGTAGATATTCCTTGTTGTACAGTTAAAGATGAAGGAACAACTCATTAGGATGAAACATTGATGCATGTTGAAGACACCCAAGTCGTCAAAGCTCCTACACAAGAAGAAACCAGCACTATAAGTTACCGTCCTCTCCATAATTTTGATGATTCTCTACTTTATGATTTGGGAAATGAGGAGGAGATGGATGAGAATTTGAATGTTCTAACTCCTTCATGCTATGATATAGATAGTGACATAGTTGATATTGATGAGTTCATACATGTTGGAAGACGTAAACGAGATGTAGTTGGTTTTGATATGGACCCCATTTATGACATTGAGAATCATTTCCAAGTATTGCCTTCACAATTATCACTACAGGTTACTTTTGATTTTGACTAGTGGAAACAAGGAGATGATATATTTATTGATTCTTTCCAAACACCCAAGGTTGACCTAGTACCATGTTTTCCTGATGATTTTTTGTCTTACTTTGATGGTTTTGATGAGTACTCCTCTGAGCACTTGGATTCATTCCATGAAGAATATTATCAACCACCGTTGGCGTTGTCCTCGGGTCTTGATAGGAGTAAGGACATTGTTTTCTTGAAGGAGGATCCTTGTGACAACTTTCTCCAACCACCTCTCATTAATTTACTGTGTTCCATCTCTGAATTTGTAGTTAGAATATATGTCTTTTGTATTGAGCTTCCTCTAGGGAAAACCCTAGAGTCCAAGGGTCGGTTGAATAATCCAACAATAAGTTTGTCATCTCAACCTTTCAACCTTCCCTTATCAGTTTGTCAGTCATCTTCTAGATCCTTTTCAATTCCTTCAAGGATTTCATATTATGAGGACGTCCTAGGTAGCCATGTTTCAGACCTTATGAGTCAGTTTTGTGAACCTTTGACTTTTCACGATCCCTTCCTGAAGTGGATTGAGAACTTTCCTCGGAGATTGACTTGGCATGATTTTATCCCTCCCACCCGCCTCCATGAGTTAGACCTTATGATTTCCGATAATACAATATATTCTCTAACCCATGTTATTTTTGTGCTTAACTTATCACTGTTTTGGTTTATGATGAAGCACAAAGGCATGTATTGTGGGACATTGCTAGATTGGTTTCATTGGTCGTTGGACTACATCTAACATCCAACCAACAGGTAAGTAAGTAGGTAGGAATTTKCATTCATTGTATATACCATTTGAATTTTATACTAAAGTAGTTTTATTTCACACTTTTACATATGTTTTCTTTTATTTTATATATATATATATGAGCTAGGAGTGATATCACCACCCCAAAAGATTACTAATAGTTTATGTTGAGATCAAGCAAGTTACAGGTTATGCCAGAGATGTTGAGGTTCTCATGCGCTCTATTGTGAGCACGTGTCCTCGAGTTGGAGCYAGATCTTATCCCCCACTTTAGGGACAACTAAGGAGATTATGTCTTGAGGCCCATAGGTCCTAGACATGGAGTACCGAGAACCAGATCGACTTGATAATGGCCCTGGAGGGCCCACCTTTCCTTATTTTCAGCGCCTCCACTTTGTGAGCAGCAGTTGCATCCATCACCTTGACTTGGTCTTGTAGCAGAGATGGATATTGCTCCATGAGGTAATGATTTTGGGTATCATGGTATGTGTCACTCTGGTCCTGAAAACCTTTGAATATGCTCATTTAGTTCTTTTTGTTTCTAATGGGTTCTTGGATCTTATACTTATCCACTCGACCATGTATAGGGGGGAATGACAAGATGCCCTAGTAAGCCTCTACCCATAGGTTTTGAGTTTCCACTGGGGGTATTCATGAAAATTCATCTTTATTTCTATCATACTTACCACTTTCCATATTACTCCCGCTCATCCATCCCATTACATTGGTCTGGGCATTGGGTTGGCCAATTATTTAAGGGTTTCACCTTACCTTGTGCGAAGAAGGGGCTAAAGGCCCAGAAGGTAAAACTAGCTGGAAAAATATAAAACTAAAAAAATAAAACCTCGAGATGCTTCTCCCAAGGATCCCCGAGAAATCATTAAAAGGATTCTTAGCAAGAAACAGAGGGACCCATAAAAAAATAATAAAACAAGACCTAGTCAAAGGATAGGGGGTCACATCATGAGCCAACCTATTAGGTCCATGGGCATCTAGCGGTGTGAGACTACTAGCAGTTGGTTACCACACCAGGGTAGTGGCTCTTGGTGGCATAACCGAGAGAAAGGGGGTCTCATCACGAGCTAACATTCTCATTTCCATGAAAGTGCTTGTGGGTAACATTTCCACCACTAGTCACCACGCGAGGGCAGTGTCCCCTGATTATATTCTTGAAAGAAAAAACAATCAAGAATAAGGATAAAATGCATGAATGGGCTTGGAAACATTTGCATCCAGGACAGGTGCAACTCGCCTTCTACAAAGGAACCCACAGGTAAGCTATGCATTTCTTTTCTATCACTACACCCCTTGTCAGGACATCCCTTATCCACCTCATCCAATAACATGACTTGGATTTTATTTCTCCCATAAACTTCCCACATCCAGTGAACACTAGCCCAATAGGACACCTTGTCACTTCCTCCAAACTTGGCTTGCAAATTTGTATAATGTCTTTGAGCATTTGACTGAGTAAAAGGGGTTTTATGAACATGTTTAAATTTTTTTATGATTAGATGTGATTGACATTGCTATGATCCCTATGACTTATGAGCCCATGGAGGGTGTATCTATTGATGTGAAGGATCATACCCGATGGACAGGTACGCATGGGGAGATTATTAGTTCAGACCTCCATGGGGCTGGAATCCCATTAGATGGATGTTGAGACCACAAAAGGGGGCAGATATAGTTCAGAGGGGTTTTCACCGGAGAAGAGGAGGACATTCCATAGAGGCATCCTGGCAAAGCCTTACCCGGGGGGGGGTGTTGTTCCCTTTCCACTAGGATGGTGTCCTTGGAAGGACATGACGTAACCTAGGACATCCTATGATGTCATCCAGTGATATGGGAGCTTTGGGAGGCAATTGAGGCATGTTTTTCATGTGTAGCAGCTTCTAGAGGTCCAAGGAGGGCTAACGTTTTTCTCCAGGAGGCCCATGTTGCCCTAGAAAGGGCTAACATCACCCTAAAAGGGCAATACATCTTCATTTTTTATTTATTAGGGTTTTATTATGAAATTTTAATGTAAAACAATGTTATTGTGTATTTTGGCCTTGTCGGCCTTTTGGTGACCTAAATTTTATTTAAGGTCATTGCTATTGTATAAATAGAGAACTAAAACTCTCTTATTATCATCATCTTTCACTCACTCTTGGTGAGGTCTGAAATTTGCGCCCTCCTTTAAGGTTTTTGGCTGAAATATTGATGCGCACTTGTTGAAGGAGGCTTCTCTTGGCTATTTTATGCATTTTCTTGGTGGAAGGTTTATAACTAGGGTTTGGCTTAATGAATGCTTTGGTAAATGTAAGTAAATTTCTGCAATTCTTCTTTATTTGAATGGTTATGGTATCTTTTACTTGCATTTTAATGAAATTTGTTGGATTAAACCCTAGGGAATAAGCACATATTGGTGTCCTTATTTCATGTCCCCGCTAAGTTATGCTAAGAGCCATTTTATTTTCTAAATATAGATTTTATAGCCTTTCCATAGAAACACTCTACCTTTTACTCTTCTAGCTAACCATTTTTACTTTGCCTTTGAGCTAAAGAAGGAGAAAGGCACACTAAGGCCTAGGTTTACTACACCTTAGTGAGTCATCTTCCCTTAGGGTTGATAGGTTGAAGCCTTGCCTTAGCAACACTTCAACCATCATATCCCTCTTGTCTTTGGCCTTTTCACTATCATTTCAGACCTTCAACATTTGCAGCTAGTTTGACTCAATTTTCCCTAATAGCGCACCGATTTAAGACCTTGTACTTGAGTTCTTTTGATCACAACTTCCAAATACTCTTGAACAATCATTAACTCCTTCTAACCCTAGCTTATACTAACACTTACTAACCCTATTGATGTTGTCATCTAATTGTGTTATAACCATATCCATGTAGCATTTTTTGTATCTTTAAAGCAATTGAAAGATTGGCTAAAGCGTTGCTTCTAATTTTGGTATTGTTACGTTGATGATAAATTTCCATTGCTTACTGTGAAGCTTCTTTAGCATTTATTGTGAAGTGATACATTGTAATCATTGTTGTTGTACATCATTGATTTGCTTCATCAATATAATTGGTCAATTTCTTTATATCAGAAAGTCATTGATTATATGAAGTACTAACCAACAATTGATCTTGCACATGTATAGTTTTCTTGTTGCTTTGTTCTGGGTAGGTACACTTTTGGTTATCTTCATATTTATTGGTTGATTGGCCAGATTTTATGATCGGTGGTGACTTGTGAGGGGGAAAACTTCCACTTATCCATAATCCTTTGCCTTCTCAAAACCCCAGGTCACCGGGGACGTCTCCCTTGGGCCTAGCACCCTAAACAGAAATAGCCATCCTATTGAGGTGATAGTGGTAGGATAGTCTCAGTTTCGCCAGTTTTCCTTTCTTCCATCCATCCTTTACTCCAACTACAAATTGTGCGATAACAGACCCGTCAATTCACTAAGTCACACCACTTCACAAATTTGGATTGACTCCTCATATGGGCATGTTTAGGAGGCTTTCTCAGTTGACCCACTAAATTCCTCGTTATGTCATCTAACCAACCCGTCGAACTCTTTACCAGCACCCCCATCTATCTAACCAACCCATCGTTTGGGTGAGGGTGATATTTAGTCAAGTCAAGCCAACTTAGCTAGGTGTGCCCTCCTCGTGCCTTAGTTGATTCGTCCATTTGGTGGAGAGCCTAAGTCTTGCCTTAAACCCATCGTCAAACCATCCATCGTCTAACTTATGTTGCAAGGCATCTCGGTTGAGTCTCCCTTGGAGCATCACACACCCAAGGTGTCCCAACTCACCCGATATAAAGACAACATCATCACACTTCGTTTTGTCTAGCGCGCTCATACTACTTCCTTCATTCAGGAATCCCAACTTTTGCAGGTCGCCATAATGTCAAGTCAATAAGGCGCACACATCTTTAGCCAGGGGTCTTATAGTTTTTGATAAATTATTGAAATATATTACTATTTATATTAAAAAAAAAATCTAAAATATTTTTTATTCTTATAATTTTTTATAAATTATTAATGATATATTAGCTAATTATTATGGTATATGCAAGTATAAATCATGTCATTTTTCTCATAATGTCTATTTAATCTAATTAAACTTATCATTTTTCTGTTATTATTCCAATGGTTTAATAGTTCAAATTTCATTAAACATATTTAATTTATTTTTATTTACTATTATTTTGATTTTTTTTTCCTATTTATATAGCTTCCATGTAAAATAACTTTAAAGCTATTAATCATAAATCCAAAATTTAAATTTAAATTAATTTTATTAAACATTATTTATATCTTTTAATTTACCATGATGATTTTAATGTTCTTATCTAATTTATTATGTGTTGTATTAAGCATAATAGCCTTAACTTTTTGCATTGTCCCATAACTCTATCTTCATTTTTTAAATGAAGTACAAATCATTTATCTATATTTACTTTATTTGTAATCAATTTTTTATTTGTTTTTGCTTAATTATCTCTTATTTAATCAATTTTGTATTTATTTTATTTTTAATATATCTCTTATCAGTCTCGATCGCGCCTAGAACTATATTAATCGATTTTGTGTTGATGTCTAGTTAGTTTTTGCTTCGACCAAAAACTTTATGCTTTTTTCCATAGTTTAACTTTGTTGCAAGCAATTCAATTTTGTTTCTTGGCTTCTCATTGGTCCTTCAAAACAACATCTTATTGTTGGGATAACGACAGACATTTAATAAGTAATCTAATTATGCAGCGGTAACGCATGGTTGGAATGAGTGCATGTACGAGAATTTAATAAGAAATTTGATTATGCAATTGTAGCAGATGGTGCATGAACAAGTGCGAAATGGGTGCATGTATGTGTCCCAAAGTTACGATGTATAGGTACGAGACCATAGTTGTGCGAGGATATGTCTGTGCAAAAGTCTTTGCACTTAAGCAGCAACACGTTGCACACCTTTGCGGGGATATACTTGTGCATAGTTGCATTTACGCACAAATAAGCATCAACGCATTGCAACCCAAAAATACACATTAACTCATTACAATCCAAAACTTACACGATAGGTTCAACGGCTATGCGACACTTGTTAATATTATTGATGTGATTTTTTTATAAATCTTCAAATATTCTCAAATTTCTTATAAAATCAAACCTAAAGTTAAATAAATGTGAAATATTATATTATATTATATTCTAACAAAATGTGATATTATATTATATTCTAACCCTTCCATCCACCCGGGGAAGGGTTCTGCCAATGTGCTTTCAGTAATGGTCGGTCGAAGGATGACCACCGGAAGATGTTCCCTCGTATTCTCTACTAGTGTCTCTCCCATAGATTTGGTAAATGAGTAAGTACTCAGCCACCCAAATCTTCTTTCTCTGCTCAGACATCCATCACATGAACAAATCTAACTTGGATTATGAGTTCATAATGCTTGATCTATCTAAATAATAAGTGTAATATGGATTCTCACGGTGACTAACATGTTTAATCTCAATTATTTGATATGTTTGATGGCTTCGGTGCTTGTGCTAGTAGTTGATGAGTCCATGTGTAACTTGTCTAGTGTTTTCTCCAATAAACCAAACTCTACTTCAATGTCTAAGCTGAGAGATTCTCCCAAGTTCATAAGCCTCTCTTTTATTATTCCACTTACACTTCCCATAATATAAGATTGTGTGGCATTCCACAAAGATCAATCCAGTAAAGTAATGCTTCATTAAGGATGATAATAATATATATTTGCATTGACGTTTAAATGACAATTTTAACAAAATTCAGTTTATACATGGTAATTTATTAGATTATTGCATATTTTTATAAATGTAAAAAGCATTAGTCAAAGGGTTAGGTAAATTAGTTGATCAAGTAGATAATTCCATCGTAATGTATGTTTCTGATTTAGAAATAAATAAATATATAAATACAGAAAACATCATACATTTTACCGATTTACAAGTTAAAACCACGATAAATAGTTTCATGTCGTCGACCACAACCTGAATCTCTCCACTTACCGGTTGATACGTGCAAGAGGATTTGAAGTTTACAACAACTTTTGGCCAATTCCATAATATTTTTGGCTCCCTTGTGTTGATATTGAATGAAATCTTAAATAATAAATAATATTTAATAATGCACATACGTGTCCGGAACAATAGTTGTGCAGGGATATACATGTGCAAAATTCTTCGGGTACGGAACAATAGTTGTACTAGGATATACCTGTGCAAAAGTCTCTGCACATAAGCAACAACCCATTGCACATTTCAATATTAAATACTTAATAATTAATTAATATTAAATAATTAATAATTAATATTGAATAAGGTGCATACAATGTACAAGTATGAAACTATAGATGTGTGGGGATATACCTATGCTAAAGTCTCCGCACATAACCAACAGCCCATTGCACACTGCAATATTAAATAATTAATAAATAAATGATTATTTAATATTAAATAATGCGCATATGATGCACCAATACTGAATCATAGTTTGTGCGGGGATATACCTGTGCAAAAGTCTCCACACACAAGTAGGAGCCCAATGCACATTGCAATATTAAATAATTAATATTTATTTATTTATTTAATATCAAATAATTAATAAATAATACACATATGATGTATGGGTACAGAACCATAGTTGTGTGGAGATATACTTGTGCAAAAGACTCCACACATAAGTAGCAACCCATTGCACATTGCAATATTAAATAATTAATAATTAATTCATTATTTAATACTAAATAATTATTGTCCCTGAGGTGTAGGACAGTCGGTGACAGAGTGTGTTGTTAAGCCACTCCGTGTTGTTAAAGTCATCGGTTCGAAACCTGTGGGGACAAAAAATCCAACCATGTTAAGGGTTGGTGTGGCTCAGGCCGGGTGCGATCCCCGGGTGATTTTGACGGCTTAGATTCCCCTGAGTCGCGGTTTCTCAAGCCACAGGTTAATCGCGTACCCAACAGGTCCCGCACAAATTAACAAACAAAAAAAAATACTAAATAATTATTAATTAATTAATTAATTATATTAAATAATGCACATACTATGTACAGGTACGGAACCATAGTTGTGTGAAGATATACATGTGCAAAAGTCTCTGCACATAAGCAACAACTCATTGCACATTTCAATATTAAATAATTAATAAATATTTGTTTATTTAATATTAAATAATTAATTATTAATTATTAAATAATGCACACACAATGTATGGATACAAAACCATAGTTGTAGGGGCATATACTCGTGCTAAAGTCTTCTCACATAACCAACAGCTCATTGCACATTGCAATATTAAATAATTATTTGTAGCAGTCCATTGCACATTGCAATATTAAATAATTAATAAATAAATAATTATTTGTAGCAATCCATTGCACATTGCAATATTAAATAATTAATAAATAATATTAAATAGTGCATATACTATGTACGGGTACAAAACCATAGTTGTGCAAGAATATACCTGTACAAAAGTCTCTACACATTAGCAACAACTCATTGCACATTCCAATATTAAATAATTAATAATGAATTAATTATTTAATATTAAATAATGCACATACAATGTACATGTATGGAACCATACCTCCGCGAAGATATATTTTGAAAATGTCTCTACACATAAGCAATAGCCCATTGCATGTTGCAATTTTTTTTTTAATAAGTAAGTATATGAATCTATATTACTTTTGAAAAAATATAATACAAAAAGAAGTGCCACTAGTCTGCCAAAAATGAAACCAGACCAGCCTTAAGCTTAACCGTAATAGCTTCATTGTTTTTGCCCAGTATTTTTGAAGATTAGAGACTAAGAATCCGCTATTCCCGATAGAAATGAAACTTAAACTTCTAAGAGTCTTAAGCACCTTGAAATTTAAACATTGAGACTAGACTGAAAACCCTTTTCAAAAGAGGGGTGAAAAACTACTACAAAAACATATAGAACCTAGCCACTTATAACAACTAACACTTGGTTAGCGATGTCAGACCTTTGATCTAAGAAACAACTAAACTAGAGAACCCAGGAGCGATATTTTGCACCTCCCACTTGATTTTTGTTGTCCTCCTTAGGTGATGCTACCTGGACCTTTTGAATCTGAGCTGGTGCGCCATGACCATATGCAGGTGTTATGTCCAGATGATGGACATATCTCAGGTACAGGTGGAACTGAGTTGTCAGTCCCTCTTGCTTTCTCTATTGGTGTTTCTCAATTTCTACCAGGAGTTTTACTATGGTCTCCAACCCACTATCGCAGCACTGGATATCTTCCAACATTGTCTTCATCTCATGTTGGTCTCCTTGCGAGTCTCCTCTCGGTTTGCCTTAACTTTGCCAATTAGCATCTTTGTGTGCCACGTCATCTCAAGATTTTTTTGATAGAGGGTCTCTTGAGTTCGAGTGGTCCCCGTATCTATTATCCAGTCAACCTCCTAAGCTATCTTGTTTTTCTCCTTGCTTGCCCGCTCAAACTTAAGCTACTCCTCCCAATTTTCTACAACTTCTTTTCCTTTATGTGGCAGAGTATCTCGATACATACTTGCAGCATCCCTTGTTGCATTCTCAATCCTATTTTTTTTCACTAAGATTTCTGGTTTGGATTCCCCCAGTGGGATACCCTTTCTCGTGGTGTATTTCATGTGTTCCATCTTACTTTCCTTGGCCTCTGATTCTCTCCTGGTTCATATCCCTGCACTGCCCCCTTAACAAAAGAAAGGAAGAACTAGAGTAACAACAAAAGGTGAATCCTTGCGAGGTGTGGGTAAGCCCTTCAATGCTCGGCATACAACAGCCTTTGGCATGATTGTTGGTATCACCTAATGAAGCTCCCTTAAGGTGGTGGCTACAGACACACTGAAAACCGAGTGAGGCCCCTCATGCCATTATCTATGCTTTGTTTCTCTGGTTATCTCTTCTCCTAATGCGGGCTCTGCATCTTAGATCTTTTGGTACCATCATGTCCCTTGGCAGCATATTCTGCACTGCGCTATCTTCCATCTTTACTCTCCTCTTCTACTCATGATTACTATGCCTACTTACTAAAATAACACCCCATATTCCCTCGTTAAACTCTTTGTTGGCTTGTACCACCAAATTCCTTAAATTCCCCTTCCTGTCCAATCGTAGCATGATAACTGAAGCCAAGTAGTTAGTTACTCATAATTCCTCTGGGTCCCACGTTGGTCCTACATGACACTCATTCCTATCAATTTGATTTTCTTCCTAGTAGTTTCCACGTAGATCTTGTGTTTCCAGGTGTTCACAATCCGATCTAAGTTGTCCCATTGGGATCTGAGTACATGCATCATCCCGGAAATCGTCATCCCGGTTCACTCCCTCGTTGGCTAACCTGTCCGCCAAAGTGTTTTTTGACCTTTTTACCCATCTGAATTCAATAGAAAACAATGTTTGTATGTGCTTCTGAATTCTTTGGAAGATTTGAGCTAGGCATTGGTGTTTTATTACCTTTCCAATGTTGGTTTCACAC
>WSFP011494380.1:0-14485 GCA_009831015.1 Picea engelmannii | reverse complement strand
CATCACACCCACCATCTATCAAAGTCAAGAAGGTACTTAATGCTTCTAGATATTTGTATGCAATATAATTTACATATTCAATAAACATTCAATTAAATAGTTAATAATTTATTTTAATAATTAATACATTAATTACTTATACTAGTGTACATGGATAGGGTATGTGTGCGTAGCTAGCGAACACATATCTCATTGTACTAACGATAAAAAAATCATTGCCTCTAGTGCATAGTTCCTATATGATCACCAAGACATGTAGGACAATAGATTAATGCATCATTTAATTAATATTAACGAACTAAATTACACCAATTCATCAATAACTTATTGTCACACTTAAAATTTCAATAGGAAATCAAAGAGGGTTTTAAACATGGTAGGAACCAAGTGAGTAAACAATAGTGGCATCTCTAATCTCCAATCAGTATTCTCAACTAACATCGAAACATCCTTCCTTCCTAACCTACTTCCATCTTCCATCCTATCCTTTCCTCTGTTGGACTAAGATGGAGCGTCAACTATATTGACCTAACTCCAGATAGAACCTGTAAGCGGAAGTGTCATACATCTCGACCAAGCTTCCCCAACAGACAACTAACAGTCGTCATCACACGTCTAGGGGAGCGTGACTTCACACAACCCTCCCATGACTCTAGGTTTCAGAGGATAAACAGTGGGAAATACCTCCACCCCTCCTCATAGAACTAGGGTCAACACCCCACATCAAGCCATACTATGCAACTATTGTTCTTAGAGTCATGTCATCAAACATCCACTCTGGGTAAGTTGTGCATCCTGTCAAAACCACACTTACCATAGATCATAGTAATATTTCAAATCATAAATTAAATAGTAAGTACAACTTATGGCATACAATATCTTCTTGATGTCTACGACATCCCAGTTACCTCAATACTATAGTCATTTGGCTATCACATAGCTCATCATCCTGTACGTTAGTTCACCAATAACACATATTGATACAGATACATCACAAATTTATAGAAGAATCCATATTTGCATTGACGCCCAATTAAGAAATGTATCCCTATTTACATCATGCATTGCATCTATTATACATTCACAACATAACTTGAATTGGTATACATGTACCGAACTTACCCATTTTAATTTTCATGTTTAAATAATCAAATAAATATCTTTGTCATGAGCATATATCATGTAACATACAAATAGGTCTAGAGGTACACATCTCAATGTATAACAAAGTTTAACTGACTCCAAACAAATGCTAAACTTTGAATTATTAAGATCAGTAAACAACAATGTTCTAACTATCTAAGGTCAAAATATGGGGCGTTACACTACATGCAAGAGGTAGAAGTGGTAGTGGAAGCATCTTAGCAAAAGAAGATCACAACCTTAAGAAAAGGGATGAAGGAAGCTAGTAAGGGTTTCTGAGAGAAGGAAAAGATTGTGGCCAGAACTTAGTATTTCAATTGTGATTGAAATGCAGGAGGACATATGTGTTCTCAAGTGTAGATGAGTTGTGGGTGTAAGCCTAGAAGGAGTAGAGAGGAGTGCTCAAGGAGGTTCCTGATAGAGAACCAATATTTGCCAAAAGACCAAGTACAAAGAAGAGCTTGGCGAGGTAAGTTGTAATAGGGTGGAACTGTTACTGCAGAGGTTAGTGCAACTCATAGAGAGTGAAAGAAAATCAAGAATATGACTATTGAAAGTCATATAAGAGGTTCAAGAGGCAGCCACAGAGTGCAGAAAGAAGGTGCCAAAGCCAATGGCATATGGAGACAGTTGGGTGATGAAGATTATGGGAGGGAGAAAGTTGAGATAGAAGTCCATCTGGACGTCATGATGGAGTTGTTACAGAAGGAGAAGGAAGATCAGAGGTGTGGTTTCCTTATGAGAAGAAAGATGAGGTGGCATAAGCTATAGAAGATGAAAGAGCAACTAATGAATGCTCAGTGGGAAGATGAGATACTCAAGGAAAATGGGTATCTGGGAGAAGACTTGAAGACTAAAACTTCAAGTGTGGCAAGTTGGCCTGGGAATATGCTTCGTGAACAGAGTATGAACTCTAAGGGTGAAGTTTGGAGAATAGCGCATGAGGTTTGAATGTGTAGAAGTGGCAACATCGATATAGGTTTGGAATCAGTGCGCAGAGAATGGCAATGAATTGTTGATGGGAAAGAAACTGATCTGCAAACAAATCCCTTGTGGAATTGCGTAGGAATCGATGGAAAGAGTTTACACAGTCTTCGATGGTTCCTGTGTATTGTGAGGACGATCGACGATGGTCATGCGTTGTGTTAGCAATCTAAAAGTGATGTGTATAGTCAAGAGATGACATGGGAGGTCAAAGCCAATGAGCGCATAAGTGGCGAGGATCAATGGTTGTGATCATTTCGCAGAATTGAAACTGGAGATGGGCAAACGAGGGTTCATTTTACAGTCAGAAATGCGAGGAGTTTAACAAACCTTTCCCATTGTGATATAACATTGGTGATGGGTCGAGGTCTTATGGTTGTAGAAGAGGCTATCTAATAAATCGTATTCAACACCTTTTATTTCACTGCAAGGAGCCATTGGAGACCGACAGTGGTCATGTGAGATAGGCAAAGGCGCTCGGTGGAGGTATGTTACAACACTTTTGTTAATAGTGCTTAAGTTGTGAATGTTAATCCCTTGAGTCGAGTGAAAGCATGAGCTGCGTGCTAGTGGTCACATGCTTATGTGTTATCATTGCGATAGCCTTTGGTTGTAATGCATGGTTCTATGCGTTGAAAAGAGGAGTGCCGAAAGACATGAGTTGAAGCACTGTTTGTATTGTTGAAATGAATGAATAAGTGCCTAAGTGACATGAATGGGACAAGATTTTAAGCCTTAGAAGGAGAGATCCTATGTATGTATGTTATATGTTCTAATGAGCAGGAAGGGGTTTTATGTAACCTGGCAGAGTATGTTTCAAACATAAAACACACTAGTAAGTTGATAGGTCCTCAGATTTGGGCAGGCCTAGACTTGGGCCTGCATTACATGTATAAGAGCTAAAAAAGGTATTATGTAGGCTTAGCTACTTGACTTAAATGTCAATTGGGTTTAGATCAGGTGGTTGAGAGGAATGATTGTTATCCCCCCATCCAAGTTAAATTCCCACAAATGACATGTTGTGCCCTTAATCAATATATTATTGTAATGACTTCGAGTCTTGTTGTTGACTGGTCTTGTGCCCTGAGGATTCTAGGGTTTACCCTGGGTATCATCATCAAAATGAGGGGAAGTACTTATGGGTTTTCGCCGGGCTTTGTAACCTGGGAAAAAAAAGAGTTACTTAACTTAAATGTAGTAGAAAAACACAATTAGAAATAATGAACCACTTTAACTATTAGCAATTAATTTTTAAATTTTTTAATAAGAATATGAATCCAAGATTACCTATTGGAAAAACCCAAGATTCCTAATAATACCTCGAAATCCACTACTCAATGATTTATAAGTGCATTTTGGCAAGCATTGGTTGAAATCCACTGCAAAATTAGTTATAATTGCCTTTTGATGAACATAAATGACATTGGATCTAGAAATACAAAGTGTTATCAATAAATATATTACAACCCCGAAAATGATACTTAATATAAATATGATGATAATAATGTATATTTTACATATAATATAAATTAATCTTAATATAAGTTGAAAAATACATTTATTTTTGTAAATTATAAGGTAATTGTAAAGAAATAAAATATTTAACATAACATTTCAAAAATATTGAAAAAGGTAGAGTTGCAAAGATGATGACAGTAATGTATATTTCAAATATAATAGAAATTAGTCTTAATATAAGTGGAAAAAGATATTTATTTTTGTAAATTACAAGGTAATGGTAAATCAATAAAAAATATTTAACATAACATTTTAAAAAGGTTTAAAAAGGCGCCTCAGGTGTAGAACAATGGGTGATGGAGTGTACTGATAAAGCATTATGTTATGTGAAGTCATCGATTCAAAACCTTTGACTTATTTTGTGTTCCGTGTGAGGGGTTGCGTTGGCATGCTTGGAGGTTATAGTGGTAGTAGTCGGATAACACGACCACATGTCTACTAGTCACAAAAAAGAAAAGAAAAAAGAGGTGAAGTTGCATTAGCTTATTAGGTTTTACTCCATATACTCTTTAAGGTGAATTGCATATAAATTTATGAATTGACCTCCATATACTAAGGTCAACCTTGTCCTAAATTCATAAAGACTACTATATGTATGATTGAAGGCCACCGATTTTCTTACCATCATTGCATATCTCATAATAAAAAACATGTTAATTGAAATGCAAAAGCAATTATCTTGATTATAGATGAATTATAACGATGTTTTCTAATTGATTTGAGTATTTGTTTTATTCTCTTCCTCAATCATTGTAGTTGTAAGTTAGCACTAGCTTTGCTTATAATGATGATTAATAATTTTGTGTTTTTAACTTTTAAATGGTCTTCTTAAACATTCAAGTATCATTTTTTCATCCTTAGTTGTTGATATTATGAGTATTATTATTTACATATATGTGAGATTGTCCACTTATGGATGTTATATTTACCTTTGAGTAAGATGTTTTTCTCCCCTAGCTAATATTTTCAGCTTTTTGGAGTTATCTTAATTGAGTTCAATAATGAGGATGAATATATTGTTGGGAGAGGAGTTTCATATCGGGGGATGAAATTATGTGTGCTTCAATTGCATTGCTTAATACAATGACCGTTAAGTGTCACTGACAATGTGTTTCCACCATGGTAGATTTGAGATGGGCAAGTTCACCTCGACTTGAGTAATGTATTCAATAAATACCCCTATAGTTTGAATAGGGGTGCATTGTATGCTATCCCTTTTATTCATAAATATACTAAATATGTTTGTGCGGGGAGTTGATGAATAGTCACACATACAAATTAGTATCAAAATTTTGTTTTTGAACAAGTAATGCTATAAAAATGTAACATTTTATTTTTTCATATTTTTTCTTTTGGGTGATTTAATGATTGTTTGTGAATTTTTTGAAATGGAAGTACTCTATCATATAAAACAATTCAAACTAAATGGTAGCCCAATCCTACAAATTTCACTGTTATGTAGTATTAACCACACTACTACAATCATGTGAGCAATCGACAGGGCTAGTCAATTTGGGGTTTATATTCAAAACTGGTCATTATTTTGGTTGATTAAGAGATGGAAATTCCAAAACTATAGCGATATGGATATAAGAAATATAGTCCTTTGTGAAAAAGAGTTGACACCGATGGTTCAAAATATTGTTTTTTAATGAGTAATGTTGTAAAAAAGTAACATTTATTTTTTCTATATTTTTTTTCTCATAGTGAATTGTAACGATTGTTTGTGAGTTTTTTGAAATGGAAGAATTCTATAATATAAAACACTATTGGTAGCCCAATCCTACAAATTTCACTATTATGTAATATCAACCACACCTCTAGAATTGTCAAAGCAATCTATAGGTCTAGTAAACCTAGGGTTTATATTCAAAATTAGCCATTATTTTATTTGATTAAAAGATGGAAATGCCAAAACTATAGTTTATGGACAAAAGAAATATACTACCTTTGTGAAAAAGGGTTAACACTAGTGGTTCAATTGTTGGTAATTGAGTTCGATTCACTATAGAATTTTTTATAATGGGTTTGTTGGACATACTTTTGGTAAAGGGGTTATATAACAATCATTTTGCATTCTTGTTGTGCATAATATATTAGAGGCTAATGACACTAACTAATTTAATTCAAGTTTATTTAAGGTTTAGATGGCGGAAGCACTAGTAACATAGAGGCTCTTGCATAGTGACCACATTGGTTTAGTTCTAGAATTCGAATTCTTAAGGATATTGTGTTATTATAAAAGCTTTAAGTTACTTTTTTAGAGTTTCTTAGATCTTTTTCACATCTCCTTATGTTCTTGAGCTTCTATAATCACACCTTCCTTTTGATGAGTGAAATTGAGTGATATGCAGTGAAATATAAGGTTGTGTGGATTCTCTTTTTCTTCTATTTTCCTCAGTTATGGGAAAAGGAGAAAACTAACTCAAATTTGTACTTTACCTCATCTAACTATATATTTCACTAACCAAAAGTCAAATGAGGGCTATATTGTATAATCCCAAGAAATTATTAGTAAAATTTATACTTTTCCCATGCAATTATTAATAAAATGTAGGGATAGTTAGAAAAAAAAAGTTCCTAGTGGAGATGGTGTTGTTGTTAGGGAAATATCAAAGGAATTGAAAGGAAGGAGATATTAGAAATAATTTGTGATGGAACTATATAAACATGACACAATTGGAAGAGGTAGAATTGACAAACAAATACATTTAAAAATAAGTACAGTACTATAGGCCCAAAACATGCACAAAGTTGATAGAAAATTATTATACGCCATGAAAATTTAATCAACTTTGGACGAGTGTTGGATTTACCACACACCCTTGAATGTGTTAAGTATTCATAGAATGCCTTTAGTACTCTTTAATTTTAAGTGTGTCCCTCACATGGTTTCTAAGGAGTTGATTTGTTTAGTTAGTTAATTGGGCATAGTGTAGGAAAAGGTTTTCAAATGTGTTAATCAAAATTGCATGACAACAAAGAAAGCCTAAAATGGATATCTCTTATTTATACAATGTTTCCATGTGGGTTATAATTTTTTTTTTATGATGAAATTGGAATGATGAACATGTAAATGAGTGAAATATTTTTTAAATACTCCATTCAAGTCGTTAATTACAATATGTGAAGAATGGCGGCTTGGCACCTAGTTAAGGTTTATTTGACCCACACATAATTAGTTAGAGAGTTAAATCCACTATCAGGTATATAACAAAATCTCTTATAGAACACATTTTGGTACTTGAGTGTTGCATATTTGTCTTACATTTTGTTATCTTTTCACCTTGCTAGGAGAGTGATAGATTTGCCATCCTCTTAGTGATGCTTCATGGACATATGGATGGCTCAATTTGGGTGTATGTTTGACCTTGGTTAGAGTGCGAGAATGGGACCGTTATGTTGATATTACAGTAGATGTGGGGGGTATTAACCTCTATGTGTAACCTTTGACGAGATAAGAATATTCTGGGAAGCAAGAGAAACCCTAATAGTTGGTTAATAACCCTAGAAGACAAGCCGACTCAAGAGAATAATTTATATTAAGTTATTAGCCTCCAAGAGAAGAATTTGGCCCAGTTAAGTGACTTGGAGGACTATAAATAGAGGGCGCTTGAGTTCATTTTCACTCACTCACTCTCACAACTGCATAAGAACTAGTGGTGCACATGACTGGAGGAGAGCTACAACCACTGCAATTGTGACTTAGTCTTTGGTTATGGTTTGGAATTTATGCTTGGTACGCTAGCTTTGGAGAGAGGTATGTTATTGTGGTTGGCTATTGGTTCTAGTGATTGGTTCCAAAATTATTTTGTCTATCAAGGTTGGGTGGCGTTTGCACCTATGGTTGGGTGACAATATAATGATATTGTCTATGGTAAAACGAGCACACCTATTATTTTAACAAGTTATGAGCCCACACTATCTTTGGATAGTTTAACCACTAGAAGGTAGATTGGGAGGACTTCTGCACATTGCAGTTGCAATTCCAGTCAAAGTTTTGTTGCAGCAATGAAACCCTAACCCTCTTGTTGAGGCACCTTAAGTGAAGTGCTTGACCTAATTCCTGGATATCCTAGTGTGCCCTAGCCAAGCACACCTTCTGATACTCTCAACAAACCAAGGCGTCAAGTTTGAGTTTTTGGTCAAATTCAAAGGTTGACCAAGTCAAAGCAATCACGACTTACTCTATGAAGTCAAAAAACAAGTTAGAAGGGGCTTTAAACTTTAGAGCATGGAAGACAAGGATTGAACTCATCCTTGCCAAGAATAAGTTCTAGATATCGTGAAAGGAAATATCATGGAACCATAGTTTGAAGCAGGAAAAGAGAAGGAACCTCAAAGTGTTGCAACAATGGAGAAGTTCAAGAGAGACATGTCAAAGGTACAATGCTTTGAATGTCATGATTATAGTCACTACAAAAGAAATTGTCCTAAACTATCTAAGAAGAGAAAACAAATACATCACACATCTACTGCCAAGGATGCAGAACCTTCAAAGAAGGCCAAACATGATGAGACACATTTCTTCTATTACTCGGCCCTTACCAGAACTGTTGAAGATGACATGTGGTCAATTGATAGTGGAGCTTCAGGGAATATGACAGGTGACCGTAGTAGTTTCTCAAGCATGAAGGAGAAGGAGACACCTCATAAAGTGGAGATTGGAGAGAAGAAATTGTATGCAGTCAAGGGAATTGGACAAGATACTATCAAAATGGAATCAGGTAACTCTATCCATCTTAGTAATGTCTTATATGTTCCTGGTTTGAAAAAGAATCTAGTATCTACTTCACGTTTGGAAGAGAAAGGAGATAGAGTATATTTTGTAGATGGAAAAGTTCTTGCATGGTCTAAAGACTCCAAGATAGAAAATGCTAGAATTATTGGAACCCGTGAAGGAAGGTTATATAAAATCCTAGGTCATAATACTCAAGCCCTAGTACATGACGAAATCAACCCTAGTGAGTTATGGAATAGAAGGTATTCTCACCTTCATTATCAAGCCTTTCCATCCTTGAAACATATGGTTGTAGGCATACCAGAATTACAGTCAGTAGATGAATGTGTGTGCAGAGGATGTGCACTTGGGAAGAACATTAAGAAACCTTTCCCAAGCAGTGAGAATAGATCCAAAGGGATCTTAGACCTTATACACTCAGATGTATGTGGTCCTATGCCAGCGAAGTTTCTATGAGGATCTCTTTATTATGCAATGTTCATAGATGACTTCTCAAGAATGACATGGTTGTATATGTTAAGGACTAAGGATGGAGTATTTAGCAAATTCCGAGAATTCAAGGCTGAAGTAGAGAACCTAATAGATAAGAAGATCAAGATAATAATATTTGACAATGGAGGAGAACACACCTCCAAGGAGCTCGTTTCCTTTTGTAAATAATATTGGATTAGGAGGGAGCTCATTGTCCCTCACAATCCTCAACAGAATGGTGTGGTTGAAAGAAAGAGCATAACCATTGAAGAATCATTCAAGGCAATGATGAATGATCAAAACTTATCGATGTTCCTATGGGGAGAAGCAACTATGGTAGTTGTTTATGTTCAGAATAGAAGTCCACATAAAATGTTGAAGAACATGATTCTTGAAGAATCCTTCTAAGGAAAGAAGCCAAACATTGAACACTTGAGATTATTTGGATGTCCTGTATACATTCATTTTTCCAAGGATAAGAGAAAGAAGTTGGAACCCCCGGGAAAGCGAGGAATATTCGTTGGATATAGTGAATAATCAAAAGTGTATAGAATATATGTTCCAGGTCAACAAAAGATTGAAATAAGTAGAGACATAACTTTTGATGAAAGGATTGCATTTAAGAAGTCTATAAAAGAATCTATAGAATCCAACGAAGAAGAGGAACATGAAGATACCAAAGAAGAAAGTACATGTTCTCCAGAACAACCTAATGAAGAACAAGAACCAGCACATGAATCTGTGCAACCAATTATTATACCTAAGACAAGAAAAATACCAACATGGATTGAAACTACTTGGCAAGAAGCAAAAAAGCATAAGGCTCCCACTGGTACTTTTAGACAAAGAAAGAAACCCAAAAGGTTATCTAGTTATGCAACGCTGATGAAAAGTATTGTCAATGCATAGCCCTCCACCTTTGAGGAAGCACTCAAGCAGAAAGAATGGAAGGAGGCCATACCAATCTATTATGAAAAATGATGTATGGGAAGTTGTGCCTAGAACTAAAGAGAAGTTGTGCCTAGACCTAAAGATAAAGCATGATGTAGATGGAAGTATTGATAAATACAAGGTGAGATTTGTGGCTAGAGGATTCTCTCAGTAGGAGGGAGAAGATTATGATGAGACGTTTTCTCCAGTTTCCATACATACATCTATCAGAGTCATCATATCTCTAGCAGATTCCATGGGTTGGAGTTTACATCATAGGGATGTAAAGACCGCCTTTCTCAATGGAGTGATTGAGGAAGAGGCATATATAGAGAAACCTCAAGGTTTTTAGGTACACCCAAAAGAAACCCATGTATGCAGATTGAAGAAGGCCTTTTATGGACTCAAGTAAGCTCCAAGAGCTTGGTATGTACATATTGAAAACTACTTGAAAAGACTTGGATTTTCCAAGAGTCATGCCGATCCAAATATCTATTACAAGGTTGTGAGCAATGCACCTATTATTCTATTGTTATATGTTGATGACTTGTTCCTGACAGGTGCAGAGCCTCTCATTATTCAGTGTAGGAAGGAGCTATCCACTGAATTTGATATGAAGGATCTTGGTCTCATGCACTACTGTTTGGGAATAGAAGTGTGGCTGAAGCGTGGTGAAGTCTTCCTAGGACAAGGGAAGTATGTTGTAAATATCCTTCAAAAGTTTGGGATGTTAGATTGCAAATCCATGGAAACTCCCATGGTAACATATTTGAGGAAGTTGAGAGACTCTGATTCCGATCCAATAGACTCGTCCATGTACCGACAGTTGATTAGATCCTTGATGTATTTAGTGAATATTAGGCCAACCATTTTCTTTTCTGTGAACATGTTGAGCCAGTTCCAGGGGGAACCTAGACAAGAACATTGGATAGTTGCAAATCATATCTTGAGATATCTTCGTGGGATGATAGCTTATGGTTTGAGATATGCCTCAAATAGTGATGTACAACTGCATGGATTTATTGATTCAGATTGGGCAGGGAGTGCAGATGATAGAAAGAGTACTTTCGGTATGTGTTTCAGTATGGGATATACTATGATATCATGGGCTAGTAGGAAATAGAAGTCTGTTGCACTCAACATTGCAAAAGAAAAGTATATTGCAGCTTGTGATGCTTGTACAGAATCAGTGTGGCTCCGTAAGATGGTTTATGTACTACTTAATCAGGTGTTGAATTCGACCATGATATATTGTGATAACCAGAGCTATGTGAAGCTCTCAGAGAACCCAGTTTTCCATGACAGGTCGAAGCACATTGAGATCAAGTATTATTTTCTTTGTGATAATGTCCAGAGGGAAGAAGTGGTTCTCCAATATATCTCCACTGATGAGCATAATTCATATATTTTTACTAATCGTTTTCCCCGGACAAAGTTTTCGTACTTGAGGGACAAGTTGGGGCTCTTGGAGATTTCTCCCTTGGTTGAAAGGGAGGAGATGACTTCCTCGGTTGTGAGGGAGAATTGATATGTTGAATCATGGACTATTAGTGAGTTGTGGATCTGTATCATGCTAGTACAACTTAGATATGGTCATACAACTTAGAGATAATGCTTGCATCATGCTAGATATGATCATGCTAGTACATCTCAGATATGATATAGATGTTTGGAGTTGTTGATGCAGTGGCCCGGGGAGCATCGTGCTAGAACAACTTAGAGGTGGACATACAACTTAGAGATGATGCATCATGCTAGTACAACTTAGAGATGATGTTTGCATCATGCTAGTAGAACTTAGAGACAATGCTGGTGAGACACAACATGCTAGATATGGCCATCCGAGTACAACTTAGATATGACATACAAATTAGATATGATGTATTAACATCATGCTAGATATGTCATGCTAGTACAACTTAGAGATGACCATACAACTTAGAGATGATGCAAGGGGCTTGTGTCATGCTAGATATGAGCATGCGAGTACAACTTAGAGGTGGAATACAACTTAGATATGATGTATTGACATCATGCTAGATATGTCACGCTAGTACGAATTAAAGATGATCATACAACTTAGATATGACACAGTGAGGCACTAATCTACATCATGCGAGTACAACTTAGAGGTGGCATACAACTTCGATATGATGAATTGACATCATGCTAGTTATGTCATGCTAGTATGACTTAGAGATGATGTAGATGATACTCTGGATCACGCTAGTACAAATTAGATATGATGCATTCACATCATGCTAGTACAGTTTAGAGGTGATGTAGCTGATGACATTGTTGATGTAGGATGATATCAGATGATATGATTTAATTGTTGTGGAAGCCGTATGTCTCTGGAAAGTAACTGTATGCTCCTGTGGTGGATGTGATCCACTAGTAGTGACTGTATGTCACTGGTTAGTATATGTGTGCAACTAGGAGTGGTTGTGTACCATTAGATAGTAGTTGTATACTACTATGGATGGAAACAATTGTGTTCTATTGGATGACATTGTTTTGATTTCCATGGAGACTATCTAGATGGATAGTGATGATGGTGCTCATGATTTGATCATGAGATGGCATGTGTGGCTATGATGATGCTACCAATTGAATGTTTTGTTTGTGCTCAAGACCATTTCCTTTAATAACTCCCTATATATGAGTAAGTGTTGATATTACGGTAGTTGCGGGATGTATTAACCTCTACGTGTAACGTTTGACGAGACTAGAATATTCTGGGAAGCAAGAGAAACCCTAAATAGTTGGTTAATAACGCTAGAAGCCAAGTCGACTCAAGATAATAATTTATATTAAGTTATTAGCCTCCAAGAGAAGAATTTGGCCCAGTTAAGTGACTTGGAGGACTATAAATAGAGGGCGCTTGAGCTCATTTGTACTCACTCACTCTCACAACTGCATAAGGACTAGTGGTGTGCATGACTGAAGGAGATCTACAGCTACTGCTGTGGTGAATTGGTATTTAGTTATGGTTTGGAATTTCATTTTGGTATGCTAGCTTTTGAGAGAGGTACGCTACCTTGGTTGGATATTGGTTCTAGTGATTGCTTCCGAAATTATTCTTTCTATCAAGGTTAAGGTGCTTGGGGGTGGCCTTTGTGCCTATGGTTGGGTGACAATATAGTGATATTGTCTATGGTGAAACGAGTACACCTATTATTTTAACACCTTACCTAGGAAGTTGTTACCTTAATTAGTGTGATGTGATAACTAATCCATTGGTGGCATAAAGTGGGGGAGTCAATTGCTTGATGAGGAGAGGTACCTATATAGGAGGAGGAGCGCTAGGCACTTAGCCCTAAGAGCATGGGACCATGTGGAATACACTTTGGAGGTTATACATACTTCATGGAGCTTTGTTGTAGACCCAAACACATATGTTGAGGAGATGCATTGGGGCATGGTAATCGTAGTGGAACACATGCAAAATCGTTGGGGCATATGAGAGGACACGTGGCATATAGTTAGAGGAGAAACAACTTACAATAGGACACTTGGAAACGACCATGGATGAGGTAGTGTTGGACTAACATGCCATTGGAGAGAATATCATCCTAGCGAAGGGGCATTGATCACTAGGAGAATCGTGTTTGGAGGGCATTTCATCTTGGAGGTTGGATAAAACCTAGTATGACACTTGTACATCCTTGTATTATAGAGGCTCCATATGGGGTTTCCTTTTTGGTTACTTGTAAGGACATAAGTCCTTGTTTTATGTTATCCCCCCTTACCTTATATATAAAGAGAGGTGAGAACTTTTATAGTGCACAACGTTATTGTACTTTTTTCTATCTTTGTAATTCTCTTAGAGAAGGCTTGTATGGAGCAAGACATTGGGGTTTGTGATGTAAACCTTAGGAGAAAACATGAAGAAGATGGATATGTATTCAATGTTCTTGGAGAGATTGCTCTTGAGAGATGCTATGGTTTTATCTTGTGAGTTGTTAGGGTTTGTGCTATGCAAGTAAACCCTAGAGAATAAAATGATGCTAGAGGAAGTGATGTTTTGTATTGTAGAGATAACACCTTAGATGATACTGCAACCTTATTATTGTGTGATGAATGGAGGCTAGGGAAATATCATGAAGAGCCTAGCTTGGTGAGTTTTGTGCTTTGTGTGATACCTTGCTTGAAAAATGACTTATTTATTGCACCCTTGATGTTCCATAGAAATCTTGGTGCTTGTGTTGATGAAATAGATAAAGACTTAGGGTTTGAAGACTCAAACCCTAGGATGGACATGTATACTTGGAGGGTGTTGCTAGAGTTGTCTTGCCACGTACTTGTGTGATGTTATAGGATTAGGGTTTTTAAACCCTAAGGAAGACAATATCACTAGTGTGGACAACTTGTGTGATACAAGTTTGGTGAAAGGCCAAGGAGGACTCACTAGTGTGTATGCTAACTTGTTGAGGAATTTTAGTGGAATGACTAGCTTTGGTTGGGAGTGATTCCTAGCTAGGAGGAGTTGGTGGCTAGGGTTTTATTATGGTTTCCCTACCTAGGGTTTGGAGAGATTGACTTGTACCAACTTTGTGATAAATATTTGGTATATATATATATATATATATATATGAAGTTGTCAGTTGCCCAAATTGTGTACTTGCATATTTGATTTCCAGGTTATGTTATCTTAATGATTAAGTAGATTCTATCCATGGTTATGCATGTTGATTT
>ML884564.1:6011-20497 GCA_009831015.1 Picea engelmannii | reverse complement strand
AAGAGAAAATGGGGAATCTGTCTCAGACTTCACCAAAATATTCAATAAGATGTTTGGCAAGATCCCTGCAGATATCAAGCCAACCGATGCATCAACAAAGATTACATACTCTTTTGCCTTTGATCCAAACTTTTGCTTAATCCTTAGAGAAAGAAGGTCAACCACACTCGCTTTAATGCAAGATGCTGCTCTTGAGGTCGAATCTAACATTGTGGCATCCCATAAACTTAAAGGAAAGTTTGAAAGAAAGAAGTCATCTACTAATCCTCCTCCTTCTTCAAATACTAAAATGGAAAAGATGGCCAATATGTTGGACAACTTGACTTCGAATATGTCAAAACTGAAAATTTAGAGTTAGCAACCAACAAGAAGTAAAGAGCCTAATGCATGTGCTCCCAGGAATCCCAATGCATTCCCTTATAGAAGGAACAACCATCAGGTCTAGATCCTTCAAAGAGACAAGAATGCAGCTGAAGACCAAAGGATCATGGCCCCCTTCCAAAATGCAGTGCTAGAAGAAGAGCATGAGCTATCTCATGATGAAGTTGAAGAAGAGGACAACATCAATTTCTTTGGGGATGATACTGATTCCTCCTTCTTCACAAAAATAGATTATGAGGAGGCTCAGATGAATGAGAATATTAATGAGGCAAGTATTGAAGAATATTTGTATCAGACAGATGATAAGCCAGGTTACAATTTAAGATCTAAGACTGCTGCTCCAAATCCATTGCTTGCTGCCCCCGGGAAAAAGAAAGATGCTGCTGCCAAGAAGCTTGCTGCTCCTTCAAAGCAGGCCTCCACTCCTGCAAAACAATAGAAGAAGCAATTGCAACCCCAAGCTAAAGAACATGTTTCCCTCAATGCTCCTTCTAACGAGGTAAAACCTTTCGATAAAATATCATATTCATTTAATTTCAAATCAAAAATTCAGAAGGTAAAAATACCTATGCCATTAACTGAACTTATGAAGAATGACATATTCAAGTATGCTGTCCTGAAGTCATTTCAACCAAAGATTCCCCCAACTGATGATTATGTAAACCTTCAAGATGACAAGCCCACAGTGTTTATAAGACCTATGGTAGAGGATCAAGATGATTCTTGTCCACCCTTCTACATATCCCTGAATATCCATGACAAGATCCTTCACAACTGCTTGCTTGAATCGGGAGCATCACACAATATTATGCCTAAAGAAGTGATGGATGAGCTTGGGATTGATATCAAAAAACCTTACCATGATCTCTTCTCTTTCAACTCTAGGAAAGTCAGATGCATCGGCCTCATAAAATACCTTGTCATAAACCTTGCCCAGCTACCAATGAGAAGCATGGTAATGGATGTTGTAGTGGCTGATATCCCACCCAAGTTCGGCCTCCTCTTTTCACGTTCATGGAGCAAAAGGATAGGAGGTACATTTCATATGGATCTTTCATATGCCATAGTCCCGATGTTTGGAGGAGAGCTAAAGAGACTTTACAGAGAAAATCAGCTTGCCTACATCATTAGTGATGGGAAGAATTCTGTAAACCATCCCATCTATGCATTAGACACAGACTTTGGGGCATGCATTATGCAAATAGATGATTCTCAACCAATTCCTTTGCAGCTCACAAAGCCTACTCATCAACAGACTGATGGAGAGAGTACTCTCATGTGGATCATGTTCTTTGATGGTGCCAGTACCAAAGATTCAGCAGGTGCAGGTGTAGTTTTGATTTCTCCTTCAAAAGAGGCTATTCATTTGTCTTTTAAACTTGATTTCAAAACTACTAACAATATAACAGAGAAAGAGGCTTTGCTGTTGGGATTAAATTCTTCCAAGGAGATGGGAATCAAAGGTCTAAAGGTGTTTGGAGATGTGGATCTCATCATACAACAAGTGAATAACACTTTCTAAGAAAAACATGTCAGGTTGAAAGCTTATAGGGATGAGGTATGGAAAATCAGGGAATCTTTTTCCATTTTTGATATTTCTTATATACCCAGAGCTATGAATCACATAGCTGATTCCCTTGATGTCTTAGCCAGTATGTTCATTCCTCCCATGCCTCCTAGACTAAATTATGAAATCCAAGTCAAATATAGACCATCCCTACCCGATAATATTAAATATTGGAAAGTCTTTGAAGACGATGATGAGCTTAGTAGATTTCTCCAGGTTGTAGATGAATTTTCTGATATGCATATTGACCAGGAAAATCAAAATGTAGAGGAATCCAAAAAGCCTAAGTTGAAAAGAAAAGTGGGTCAACATGATATTGTTTAGCTTCCCAATAATTATATACCTTGGGGTTTGGTGCCTCTTGAGAAGCTTTTCGACCAAAACGATGTACCCTACAAACCTGATAAGAAGGAGAAGGATCCTACTTTCCATGAGCACAATATAGGAAGCCAAATCCATCCTAAGTTCATAAATCTATCCACTGAGTTAATTTTTGATCAGAGGTCAGAATATTGCAGCATTATGAAAGAATTTGCTGATGTTTTTGCCTGGAAATGCAGTGATATGAAAACCTATGATCCTGATGTCATTCAACATAAGATTCTCCTTTAGAAAGACACCATCCCCTTCAAACCGAAGCTAAGACATATCAGTCCTCTCCTATTGCCTATAATTGAAAAAGAAATAAAAAATCTCCTCAATGCCAAAATCATAATTCCACTGAGATACTCTAAATGGATTGCAGACCTAGTGATAGTGAGAAAGAAAAACAGTGAGATCAGATTATGCGTTGATTTTAGAAACCTAAATAAATTCTCCAAGAAAGACAACTATACCCTACCCAAAATGGAACACTTGCTGCAAAGAATTTCAGGAGCCACTGTCATGTCACTCCTAGATGACTTCTCAGGCTATAACAAGGTTTCTGTACACCCTGATGACCAAGAAAAAACTACCTTTACTACTCCTTGGGGTACCTTCATGTACGCCAAGATGCCATTTGGGTTGATGAATGCCGGGGCCACTTTTCAAAGGGCCATGGACATAACTTTCATGGGAGAGAAGGACAAGTTTGTCCTAATCTATCTTGGTGATATCACAGTTTATTCTAGCAGTCATGAAGAGCATCTGAAGCATATGAAAATAGTATTTTTGAAATGCAGACAGTTCAAGATTTTGTTGAACCCCCAAAAGTCTCAATTTTCTCTCAAGAAGGGTAAGCTCCTAGGCCATATTGTTTCAGCAGAGGGAGTGAAAATTGATCCAGATCAGGTGGAAGCAATTCAGAAGTTGTCCATACCAAGGTCAAAGAAGGATATCCAATCCTTACTCGGTAAGATAAATTTTGTCAGAAGGTTTTTTCCTAATTTCGCTGAATTAGTGAAACATATAACTTCTATGCTAAAAAAGGGATCTGAGATAAATTGGACAGACAATGCAAGAAGTTCATTTCAGGATATTAAACAGGCTATCATGGAATCTCCCACCCTAATTAGTCTGGATTACACCAAGAATTTCTATATTTTCTCTTTTGCTTCCTATGACACAGTGGAAACAATCTTGTTACAAAAAGATGATGAAGGACTTGATCACCCGATGGATTTCTTTAGAAAATCACTCAGGGATACTGAAATAAGGTATGACCCTATAGAAAAACAAGCCTATGCTCTCATTAAGTTATTAAAAGCTTTCAGAATTTATATCCTCCATGCAAAGGTTGTTTCCTATGTTCCGTCAACCTCTGTGAAGGATATCTTGACCCAACCTGATATTGATGGAAAGAGAGCTAAATGGATCACAAAGCTGATTGAGTTTGACATAGAAGTGAAGCCCACTAATCTGGTAAAATGCCAAGGCCTTGCTAAGCTCATGACAGAAGAGAACTGTGATCTTTTGGACATAAATTTCATTGGGGAAAGTTCAACAATTTTGCATATAGGGGTAGTAACAGAAGAGAAACATGACATCCAGGAGGTGGTTGAGAATTTGTCTTCATGTGAGTGGTATTCAGGTATTGTTCATTTTTTTTACAGAATTTGGAGGTTTCTCTTGAACTTAGCATGACTCAAGCGTGAGCCCTTAAGCTCAGAGCAATTAAATTATGCATTAATGATAATCTTTTGTATTGGAAAGATCCTATTGGTTTACAACTGAGATGTTTAGACAAAGATGAGTCAGCTGAAGTCATGCATCAATTTCATTCGAGTATTTGTGGAGGCCATCATTACTGGAAGACCAAAACTCATAAAATCCTAAGGGCTGGGTATTATTGGCCTTTTATTTTTTCATATGTGTGCACCTTTGTGAAATCTTGTGATAAGTGCCAAAGATTCACAGGGAAGCAACAACTAAAATCTCTACCCCTGAGACCTATTGTAGTGAACGACCCTTTTTAGCAGTGGGGCCTAGATTTCATAAGAGAGATTAATCCTTCATCTAGTGGGCAACATAAGTAGATCCTGGTAGCCACCGACTATTTTACCAAGTGGATAGAGGCAATCCCCACTAGAAATGCCACTCATCAGGTTGTCATAAATTTTTTCTATGAAAACATTATGATCAGATTTGGTTGCCCAAAAAGGTTAGTGATAGACAATGCAACAAACTTCAAAGATGATGCATTGGTTCACATGTGTAAGTTAATGGACATTCAATTGGTACACTCTACTTCCTACTACCTTCAAGGCAATGGCCTTTCCGAGTCATCCAATAAGAGTCTAGTCAGAATCATCAGAAAGATGTTGGAGGAGAATCAAAGGGGTTGGGATTCTAAACTAAAGTTTTCTCTTTGGGCCGACAGAGTGACTATCAAGAAATCTACAGGAACTTCTCCTTTCAAACTAGTTTATGGCACTAATGCCATTTTCCCCATTCAGCTAATTCTACCAGTGGCTAAGTTCTTTCAGGAAGAACAAACTCAATCAAATGATATGGTGAGAAGAATGCTTGACTTGGTAGAATTGCAGCAGGTCAGAGAACAACTAGTGAATAAATCAGAAACTCATCAAAAGAGGATCAAGGATACTTTTGACAGAAAAGAAAAGGAGGACAACTTTCAGGTTGGTGACTGGGTTCTGAAATGGGATGCTCTCAGACAAGATAAAGGCAATCACGATAAGTTTGACTCTTTGTGGACCGATCCTTTCATGATAACTCAAGTACAACACAACAACACCTTCATTATGCAAAGTCTGGAGGGTGAAGAAATGTTTGGTGGCCTCGTCAATGGGCATTTTTTGAAACTCTATTTCATCTAAGGCTTCAAAGATTTGTCATTGTAAATTTTATTTTCATTTTTTTTTTTTGCAAAATAACTCCATGCCCAATGGAAGCACTAGTAGATAGATTTGAATTTTCTTTTTACAATAAAGACGTTGGTTCCGTGGTTCTTGAAACCTCACATGGAGGTTTTCACCCCCGATAGGAGCCAGTGTTATCTCCTCAAATAAATCAATCAAGTTATTTCATTTTAGGTGATAGGATGTATTTAAAAAAAAATCATTTTTAATTTTTAAAGATCATTTTTCAGATCTTTATGCATGTAATAAAGTTAGAATAAACTTTTTTTTTAGTTTTTATTTGATCTAATTCAAATCTCAGGTTTCGGTGGCTTAGGCGAACATTTCAATTGTTCATTAGCCACCGAAAGCCTTAGATTTTGGTAGCATAAACAAAGAAATGTAGGGCTATTTTAGCCATCAAAATCGTAGGAGCGGGGAGGAGTCAACACGTCCTTTCACACGTTTAAACCATCGGGTTTGAAGTTTTATAATTGCAATTAACCACCGAAAAGACAGGAGAACGAACCATTCATGACCAGAAGTTGATCTCTACATGATATAATGAATCTTTTCGGATCACTGTTTCATCAAACTACATGGTTACGTACCTTTCGGTCATCAACCATGATTGTTTCAAATCAAAAGATGCTCTTTCGCATCCCTTGTAATCAATGCCATGATATGATGCTCGCCTCATTTTTCTCATCTCTGTCACAGCCGAGCCGAATCTCCCTAAGACTACGCTGTGTAATTTTCCCCCAAAATCCGATTTTTCAATCGCAGGTGTACAGGAGCATTGTGACAAATGAAGAAAGGAGGATCAAATCTGAGGAAAGATCTTGACAATATTGGTTATTTGGAATCGCACCCGGAGGTATGACAACTTTTCAGGGAGGCAGGTTGCTATAATTTTTGTAAAAAATTACAGAGTTCTCACCAACAGGTGGCAGAAGCCTTTGCCCTGAATTTCGATGGAAGGAAAGCAGTCATCGGTCAAGATGAATTTGAGGTGGATGAAGCCCTCATAGCCGAGGTGATAACGCTTCCCAGAACTGGAGAAAAATGGTTTAAAACCACTGTCACAAAGAATGTTGAATTAAGGGCCTACTTGAAACCAGAACGCAAGGATTTGATATGGAAGAAAGACACTCCTGTGTCTTTCCTTGAAGAGAAATGGCAACAATTACTAAAATCCATTATGGTCTATATAACTTGCGAAGGCAGATATAATAGGGTGATGATTTACCATTTCAAACTCATGAATCATTTTACTGGTAGAAACCCACTCAATCTGCCCTATTTTCTCCACAAAATATTATCTAAGATGGCACATCAGGTCAAGGCCAAGCCCAATAAAGTTGCAGGTTGACTATCCCACCATGGTCTAATTAAGCTTTTGGTTTGTGAGTTGTTGTAGAGACAAGGAAAAGAGTGGAATTACTTCTTGTTCTAGAATGATTTTCAGACTGATGTACAACCAGAGGGTAAAAAGAGTCCTCGTTCCAAGAAGTCTTCTACTCCCAAAAGTGGAAAAAGGAGGAAGAGAGCTATCTCTCTAGTTCCAGTTAATCAACCCTCTCCTTCTTCTAAGCTTAACAAAACTAAGAAGAAACTAAACTTCAACAGTGAAACATATAAGGCCAAAGAAACCCGAGTGAACAAGAGCATTCTTAATCTTCCTTACACCGACTCAGAGGATGAAGAACATCAGACTGAAACATGCACGAAGATTCAGTCACCACATGGCATGAAAATTTAGTTTATGTATATGTTTTCACAACAATGTATGAAGACCTTCCATCACCTACACCTCAAGAAGAACAAGAACCACAAGTTGCAGATGCCTCATCTAGCAAAAGAGTGAAGCAGGGTAAATCAAAGGAAATCAAGAAGCTTAAGAAGAAGTTAGCTCAATAAGAAGTGATGAAAAGGGTAATTAAAACCAGATATGAAACCCTGTTGAAGAACTTTGCATAAAGCAACTCATCCTTGGAAATATTAGCACATGAAAGCATAAAGGAAAAGAAAAAGAAGGACAAGATCATAAAATATTACAACACCTTATGGAGAGTATCTTAGGGCTTGAAGAAAAAGGTCAGGGCTTTGAGGAAGCAAGATATGTCTCCAAAACACCAGGCTCAAACACATGCTACTCTTGAAACCTTAGCAGAGGTGGCAGTTCAGTGCAATGAACTAGAGGTAGCCAATAATCCTACAGTCTTTGAGCAAGATGCAGAAGCCTTAAAAGATCATCCCTAAGGCGTTTTTGAGCTAAGACAAAATGTATTTTTGAAATTTTGATAATTTCACTAAAACAAACCTTTCAATGGCTTAGGCGCACATTTCGATTGTTCATTAGCCACCGAAAGCAGAGCTTTCAGTAGCTAATTGGTCTAAATTCTGTCTATTCTAGCTAGCGAAAGCACTGATAGGGAAAAAAGTTAATATTTTTGCACAGATCCAAGTTTTCCTTGTCTAAAATCCTCAAGAATGGTTCTAATCGATAGACAATAATTAATGACATCCTTATCAAGAGTTGTTTTTGATTTTGGATATGCTTTACAAGACAGAGAGGTCAAAATCAGTTAGCTATTTTCAGGGATATAAAGCTGTTTGACTGTCAGCAGGTGTCATTTTTCGACTCCTCTCATATCACATAAAATCCAACAGCCTCAAAAGTCTCACTACACCTGCCAAATAATCTGAAGGACATAAAGATCATCCAAGGATACAAATTGACCTAGTTTATAGGATCTTTGTCAGACTCTCTTTTTATTCTTTTTCTATGCCTATGAGTTGAAATCATTTCTTTGTCTATGTTTAAAGGTCCCATGGTAACTGCCATCTTACCTTTGATATTTAAGCAAGAATCATAAGCATCCTTTGCTAGTTTGTTGACCCATCATATATATTGTTTATGTATGTTCTAGTTAATTGATTGGTTTTCTTATCCATTTGATCTACAAACCTATCTGATAATAGCTCTTGAAGGCCTTGTACTACATGAATATAGCTAGACTGTCTTGAAGATACAATCTAGTGATTTAGATATTCATCTTGATCCAAACCCACATCCATAATTGAGAAAATAATTACAAAAAGGTTAAGTTACCAGACATCTCTGAGATACAACCTAGGAGAGTTTCCTGGAGTGATAACACACCCTTTTAAATTTTTACAGAGATAATATTTCGGTTTTATTTCATTTTTTTGTTTTTATTTCTGGATTTCTACTCTTTTTGATTTTCATATGGTCTTTTCCCTACGCTCTATGTGATCTCGAAAAATCATAAACATAGTGGAAAGGGTTTTCCTGTCTGCGTATGGTCTTTTCCATGCACTCTGTGTGATCTCGGTAAATAAGAAATAGAGTGAAAACTTGCATTTTCCGGGCAAGCTAACCAAGATCCAACCCTTTTTTCCATTGAGAAGCAATTTTTTTTTCTTGTGTGAAAATAGTTTTTTAAGAGAACGCTCTCCAAATCCGTCTTCAACCACCACCACCACAACAACAAGAACAATCCTCCTTAAAAATATAATGTGTTTTGCACTAGCTCACTTGGTTAAAAGTCGCTTTATTAAGTAATAAGTCTTGAGTTCAAGTCTCTTTTTTGTTACTTTTTTTTAAAGTTGATTCATTCATTGTAAAGTGTATTTCATTTAAATTATAAAAGTGAATCACTATAAGTAGCTTTAATATTTTATTTTAGGTTATTTATTTTGCATGCAACTTTCATTTATAAAATAACTTCATTGTAAATGTGATCCTCGCTTATTCTATAAAAATGAGTCACTTCATAAGCAAATTATTTGTAAAAGTAAGGTTATTGGAAGGAGGGTGTTGTGCTAGGCATCAACAACCTCCATTTTCTTGCATATTCTCTTATAAATCATTCTCTCCAAGAAAGTGGGACCCCTATTGTCTTTTATGAGAGCCTATTGAATTGAAAAGTTCCCTCAATATTAATCTTGGTTTATCCCTTTCCTAGTAGGTTACCCTATTTTGGTTTTAGTGTGGGTTGAATTCGTGTTTTCAACACTTAAACAAATCATGGTTGAGGGTGAAGCCTGACCATTTAAAGGCATAGAGAGGCAGATACAACAACATTGTCGGGTGATGAAGTAATGGAGAAACAGAAATACGGATGTGCGGAGAAAATATGCACTGTGATTTCCCTCGACTCTTCCCAGACTTGGATGCGATGCAAACTATGTGAGTTGTAGAAGATTGGATAACTATGCCATGATGTGGGCAGTGGAGTCAAGGTGATGCAATTGAATTTGTTTTGGGGTGAATTCATAATGAAACAATGTGAGGGGTGACCTTTCCTTGATTTGAGGATGTGTGTGGATGAACAAAATTGTGAGAGGAAGTTACCAGTTTGTGCATGTGGGTGTGGAGAATCAAGGAGTATGACAGTTGGCCTGGCCATTCAACTAGTTCACGACTTGGGCGAGGAAAAAAACAAGACAAGTGGGTTGAAAGTATGGACAAAGTAGTAAGTTTGAAGCCACAACACTTGGACATTTTAGATGATCTCCTTGATGAAGATTGGATGTGGCAGAAGTGAGGCAAGGGTGGACACTTGCCTTAGTCTTTGGAGTTGGATGGCGTGACAAAGATACATACATAAAATACTAAGTTCGAGCATGGAGATGCACATTTCAAGAACTAAATGAGACAGTAGGATTGATCACCCGACTAGTGCATGACTTGAGGCATGTAATGTGCAGAGACATGGCTAAGTTGGTTGAAGTATGGGCATAACAATGGTTCATAAGAGTTATGTTAGGATATTTAGACACTTAGGAGTTAGTTAAGATCAACTTGGTCTAATGTGTTGTTAGGTAAAAGTGTGTTTCTTTAATATGCATTAGTATGCATTTGTAGTTAGGTAATCCAACGATAATGATATCTTCCCTACATAGAGTGATCCAATGATTCATATTCTCCTCTATCTTAATGACTACATTGATCAATGTATTAACACATGATTGGTCCATTATCTCTATTTAAATATCATGGAGGGTCATTTGCCGATGATTGATTGTGAGAAAATCTCTTGTAAATATATCTGTAATATATTCTTTTGCATTAATAAATTTCTCCAAATGGACACATTGGATGGGGTTGTGGATTTTTCCCCATAACTGTTTTATCACGTAAAATCATTGATGTGTTGATCTTTGATCTGCGTATGGTTTAATTTGTGTTTTCAACACTTAGAAAAATCTTGAAAACCATCCTCATTTCTCCTAAATCTCCCTTAATTCCTTTTAGCTTTGAAAATCTCTTAGGAAATATATCTTCATATTCCCGCAACAGATCCCAGATCTCTGTCATTGTTTTCTCATCCCAATAGTCCCCTATAGATGCTATCTTAGGATGCTCCTCATTCTCGATATTCACTTTCCACAACTTTAGAGGTTGAGTGTATGAGATGATAATATCACTTGAGATGGTATCCTTGACTTCTCTTGTTCATGTGGATTCCTGAAAGGTTAAATGTCTGAGCTCCTCCAAATCCTCAGGATCTCCCGAGTCCTTATCAAATTTACTACAAGCCATGGGTATTCTTATAGGGGATGGATACAAGGTATACTCAAGAAAATTTTCATGCTCAGAGTAGACTGTAAGTGGATATTTAGGCTTAAATTCAATACTAAACATCTGCTTGATTTGCTAAAGCACAACTATGATTTCAGGAGTGTTACCAAAAAATGAGAAGTCATGGTATAATTGATTTTGAAGTGTTTTCCAACATGCTGTTTGTCTTCTTGTCTCCTTGTGCATGTGTCAAGCCTTGGGAATTGTTCCCAAAGAGTGGAATAATTGATGTGTCCACAGATAGGAAGGAAGTTGCACAAATTTCCATACTTTTAGACAATGATTAATGTATGCAACTGGATTATACTAACCATCGTATACCTCCAATGATAACATTTGACTCTTCTTCTACTGATCTTCTCCCATTTGGTGTACTTGCATTAGTATAATAAAACTATGTTGTATAGAAAGCTTGACTTCATCCCAAGAAGAGAGATTTACTTTGTGAGTAGTCCACCACCTGGATGGAGAAGACTTCAGGTCTAGGTCGAGTGTTGATATTCTCTGTTTGGACACAACCTTAATCTCCATGTCAATAAGAAAAATATGTAGATACGAGGTATTGTTGGTCCTAAGGTTTTCACTTGACTGCTAAAGGGAAGAGATAGGCCACCTTAGTTGTTGGAATGATTGGTTTTTTATGAATTAAGTTTGTTTGTTTTGATGGTCAGATGATGGATAGGTTTTAAAGGATGTGGATCTAGTTGGACTGTTCAACAACATAAACTACAAGGTTTTCCTTAGTTGGTGGTATGCATTCTGGTAAGCAGATAAAGATACGAAGCTAAAACAAAGGAAATACTAACAAACATACAATGTGTGACTTGTTGTATGAACGTTTAGATATAAAATGATATTTCAGATCCAAAATATGTACCCAGACACAAATCCTCCAAATAGGTTGTATGACAATAAACTATTCACTAAAACAATAGTTGAAATCAGGTTGCATGACAATAAACAATTCATTGAGAGAGTATCTGAAAGGAAAAGAAACAATTCTTTACATTTGTTTCAATTTTTATCCAGATAAGATAATAAGACAAAAAATATTTGAGAAAACATAGTCTGTCACCAAAAATTATATTCACTAGGTGGAAAACTTTATAGTTTGATACTTCAAATCATAGCCAAATCCTGATGCTTGATCTCAAAAAACGATCCCCCTTTTACATTCATATATTCATATATTTATTCCATCAAGAGAGGGTTTGAATACCTCCATCATATCTTCAATTCAAATTGATGAGGTAGCTCATCGACTGCGGTCTATGAGTTATTTTTAGAAAAGTAAATCTGGCGAATTTATGAAAAATAGGGTCTAAATATCCCTTCGTATCTCCAAAACCATGATAGTTGTGTAAAACATGAGAGACATTTTTGTGAATGGGCCCATTCCAGCCAAAAACCTTCTTTTTTTTTTCAAAAATTCATTTCCAGCCTTTTAGAAACCACGCATGAAGATAGTGACTAAAACATGAAATCATTCAATGCTTAAATCTGAAAAAATAGGCTGTAAATATTCATTATAATATTCTAAACCACGACCTCTGTGTAAAAACTGAGAGAGGTTTTTGTGAATGGGACTATTCCTGCCAAAAACCTCTTTTGGTTTCCAAAAATTCATTTCCAACCTTGTGAAAACTATGCTTGAAGACAATGACTAAAACAAGGGAAAAAAGGTACTGTCTATAAAATTTGGAAATGCCATATGTTAATATTCTCCCTAAAATCAGGAAGAAATTCATTTATGTCGATCCTCTTGTTATCTCTCCAGGAGTCCTTCTCAGGTTGTATCTTGAAGAAGCCTGGTAACTTAAAGTGTGATTGTTTTTGTATTTATGTGTTTGGATCAAATGGGAAGTACTGAGCTACTGGATTTGTATCAAGACAGTCAATTGTATACAACATATGAGACAATGATCTCAAGAATCAATGATCAGGTAAATAACTTAACTGGTGGGTGAAGAATTCTAAATTTATCAACTAGATCAGATGGGTGATGGGTTGAATAAAGATAGTACTGACTGATTATTAATAAATGTTTATGAATTGACATGATGAGATGACAGTAACCTGCAATTAGAAAAACTTGAATCAATAACAACCATCAAAGTACAAGAAAAAGAAGTAAATTGGAATCTGGCATCAATAGATGAGAGGAACTTGTGATTTGTATTATATCATAGGAAAAGTCTATTAAAATATGGTGTAGCCTCAGTCTCCCCAGACTCAAACCCATGGTTTATCAAATATTCTTGGCTTTATAGCCTTTACAACAAATATCCAGATCCTAGAAAACTGGATCAAATTTGCTTGAAATAGAAAGTCAAAAACTGACACATGAAAATAGGAAAAGATCCTATTTACTTGGTCAATATCTTATCTCAATGGTATTCTTGGAATTCAAAGTCTTCGATAGCTGAAGTAGATCTTCATAGGCTTCATAGGCTGTGGGATAAGTCGAAATTGCCACCTTTGGCAAAAAGACAGTTTTTTGCCCAAAAATAAGTAACCAATTCAATCTTTCCACCTTGGTAGGCACCTCCAAAATTAGAACAGAACATTGATAATGATGCCTTAAATTATTATCTATCATTAGAAACCATCCTTGAGGCAATTGGATCAAAGAAACTCAGATCTGTGCAAAAATAGTGCCTCTCTGCCCTGTCTACGCTTTCGGTGGCTAGGAGAGGAAAAATTCGATTCTGTTAGCCACCGAAAGCTAGGTTCGTCTAAGCAACCGAAAAGCCTGTTTAAAAAACAGTTCACAAAATTTCAAAAATACATTATCTCGTCATGTTCAACAACCTTGATTTTGTGATCCTGAGAATGTTCCAAAGATCAGGTACATAGTGCCACTTGTTAAAATTGTCTGTTAATTTTGTGCTTCCAAAATCTGGACTATCGAGCTAATGCCCTCAAATATGGTGTTGATCATCATGATGATTTTCAATCTTAATATGATATTCATGGTTACTGAATTTATGCATTGAAATATTAGTTTTAACAATTGAAGATCTAGAAATAAATACAATCCTTAGATGCTCGGCCACCTACCAACTTCAACCTAAAATACTGGAACTTATCCAAGATATCGATATTTGTTCACGATGACATGAAGCATAAAATTTCCCTTATGTCTCTCTGAACATGTGCTCCTTCTAATGCTGATCAACATGCATATTTCTCTGTTGTCTCATCCATAGATATTGTGTGTCTTATTACCAAGGAAAACCACGACTATTCTGTGGTACAAACTGGAGGTCGTGCAACTGGCTGGCGAAATCCAAAAGATGAACCTATATGACAATAATGTCTGGAAGCTAATGGACGATTGATCATGCATGAAATTTCATTCTTCTATCCACTGAAATGAGAAACATCAATCCCATATTCATTGGATGCAAAAGGTCTCTTGGGTGGATGAAACCTCGGAATGATTGTGCAAATATTGGCAAGACAATCCCATTGAGGTGAGAATTTCCATGATTTATCCATCTTTGGAGTAAATATTGGGGAACTTTTGACTTCTGTCTTTTGTTCATGTGCATTTCCATCATCATATCTTCTCTTGACCTTCACATTTGTTGTCTTTCATAATGTCTTCACCATCGTTTCATGCACAACAGGCTTGTCAAAATACTCT
>WSFP011494377.1:0-14486 GCA_009831015.1 Picea engelmannii | reverse complement strand
TCTTGTGATTGTGTATTTCTCAGTGATCTTGTCTTATGTTGTTGTTATCTATTGAAATGCAAAGAACTATAATAATGGCTTAAACATTAACACTTTATTTAATTGTTTAAATTTAATAAAAATAATTATGCTCATGAAGTAACTCCATAATAATGGAAGCAACGAGTCACCCCAAAACTTCAAGCTAATAACTTGATTAAAGGATAATACAATTCACTGGATCTTTAATTAGCAAATTGCTAGGAAAAAGGTGAGGGTATTTATCCCTTCTAAGAACATTTAATTGAGAAAGGTAAAAAGGAAACACTACCAATCGACAGGATCCATCCAAGGGGCGATTGGCAAGTCGGTGATTGAGTAGTGAGGTGGGAAACATGGCTGTAACAACATCTCAACAATTAATTCCGTTCAAATGCAAAAGGAAAACGTTGAGGTGGTTTCGGGAAGGACATCGAGTTGTTCCTAAAGGAAAAACGAAAAACGCAGGGACTAAACATATTGTTTCGGGAAAGACGCAGAGATTGTTTCCCCAATGAAAAAACACAGAAAAATGAAGAGACTGCTAATACAAATTTACTGTCCACAAGGAATCTCTTGCGGTTCATCCTAAACTCGGAATTTATTAAATTTGCTGGTAAAAGTGTAATCGATTCACTGCCATTACTTCTAAAATCATTGTGTAGTTCACCCTCGCTACTTGATAACTAAGTATCGTTGTGTAGAGAACATTACTGCCAATATTTAGCTGGGTTTTATCATTCGTTGACCAACACTTCGCTGCCATGCAAATCACTGTTCTGTGTAATTCAAAATCCCTGAGTTTATCATAAATTTGCTAGGTGATATCATGAAGGTTTGTTGTGTTTTACAAACGTAATGTCATCTATCACAATGCTGCTGCCAACAACATATCGCTATGCAAAATAGGAATTAATCTTATAAATCATGGTCAAATAAATCAAGATTAATGTCCGGTAATTAATCTAATTCAACAGTGATATCTCGGTCCTAATAGAATAATTTTGTACTTTGATATTCGCTTGTCATCAACATAAAATGCAGGTGCATCATGATGAAATACACTAGTAAATTGGGGTTCATCAAATGCAGGTGAAGGTTGATTCAACAGAACAACAAAATAAACACGGTACACATTAAATGGCGATTCAACAATAAAACAAAATCAATCAAGACACACAAAAAAGTTTGAACATTATTAAAATGAATTCAACTAGACGTTGACAAACTTCGCTATGTTTTATCATTAAAAAGAAAAGAATGAAAGCATCTAGATAAATTCACAGATATCATAAAATCACAGCCATATCATTTAAATAAACGCATACCTAGCATTGAAAGAAACACAGACATTCAAGTGTAAGTTTTCTACCCAAGATGCAGGCGATGACTCCAGGAAGAAAAACGAAGGGTAGTATAAGATCGCATCCAGAAACAATCAGTCGCAGGAGTTAATCATTCACAAGGAGGGCACAAAGACAATCACTCAACCAAGAACAATCAATAAGGGTGGACAGCTGGGCAGAAGAATCCTTCGCTCATCATCCACGCACAAAAAATCAGGGCATTAGAATCTATAGGTCTCTGTGCACTGAAGTGACGACCGTCGATTCGGCTCTTGGCTGACTGCTCAGGCATGGACTGACGAACTAGGGATGAGGACAAAGACCATGCATAAAGTCTTCATAAAAAACAATTAAAACCAATAAGACAATCACAACACCAACGATCGAATGCCAAGGGAATTCAGTCAAGCAGTGAGCTTAAGGCTATGGGGAATTTAAGTTCTTAATTAAATGCTGAGTCAACACCTTCTATACACAGTTTAAGGTACATAAATGAAAGTGTAAGGTCATAATAATCTACAAAGCAGAATAAAAGTAAGCGTACCGTAGCCCAAGTCGTCTTCTCTTAGTCGTTGTTCCGTGCAACTCTCGCTTGCCGACCAATGAGACTTCACCGATACTTCCCAGCCAACGCTAGGGGTACTCTTTTTCCCCCTTAGCCCCCCGAGCCGCAAAGGGGCCACACACATTGAACGAGAGATCAGCTAGCTCCCAGCTCACCTCGCAAGGTCGAGCTACCACTCCTCACCGAGCTGGGTATCCCAACTCCCACAAGCTAAGTCAGTGAAGTCTAAAATTCTGCAGCGTAATGTTACACATGACAGAAGTGATCCATCCTCCTTCTCCTTCTCCTCCTCCTCCCTCCTTTATATAGAGTTTCTAAGTCATTTACTTTCCCAAAATCCCATTTAATTTATTGTTCAATAATTTAATTCATAAAAATCCTCCCCGTACATTTGTCACCCATCCCCTTCATTGCACCATAAATTAATTACTCTTATTTCCCTCACCCACCTAAAAACTTTCCTAGAATCGCTCCTAGGTGTCCCCATACTCCCTTACACATTTTAATGACTTACCCCCTTACTAATTTACTAGTTGAGTTCAATTTAGAAAGTTCTTAAATGCTAGATACCTTACTAAGTTCATCATTTTGTTTTTCCCTTATGTTTCCCTTTCTCTTTAGGTTTCCCCCTTTTTCCTTAGTTTCCTAATTCTTTTAAATTTCTCTCTTTCCCTTTTCATTTAAAACTCAAATTGGCAAGTGTAGGAAAATTACCCTTTTTCCCCTTTTTCTTTTTTTAATTAGTAAATTTTTAATTCGCATATGTAACAAACAATTATTTCTCCTTTTTCTTTTTCTCCTATTTTTTTTTTTAAATTTTATCCCCCAAAAGATTTTTATAAATTAATTGAATTGTTTACCCCCCTTCTCTTCACATGATTAAAGATGATTATTATTATTATTTATTTAATTATTATTTTTATTTTTATATAAATATAATTTTTTTTATCACAAGTATCACTTAGACCTAGATTTTATTTTCCTAGGCTGGGCAACATTTTATTAGGGAAAAAGTTTTAAAATCTTCCTCGTCACATTATTCATTCTAAGGCCATCTAGGTTTATTCATTTATTATTTAGCAACGTGACGTGCCCTTCAGGACGCACTAGGTGCTCCAAGGGTGCCACTCGCCTCATTATGTTTCCCTTGCGTGACGTGCCCTTCAGGACGCACTTCGTGCTCTAATGGTGCCACTCGCCTCTTTCCATTTTTCTTGTGCGACGTGCCCTTCAGAACGCACTACGTGCTCCAAGGATGCCACTCGCCTCTTGATTGACTTGGTAGACATAAAAAACCCCTAGAGTCAATACTTCGCCAGGTGATCTTGTGGGAGACTAAGGGCCTCGAAGGAATAAGGCCCCTGCCTTATTACGCGCCCCTTAGAATCATCGTGAGCAACTGTCGCAATTTTGCCTCATGGCATCGTGGGTCTTCTCGAACTAGGTAGTCGTTAACCTACAGTTCGAGCCACGACGGGAGTGCTAGTAGGCTGTGGCAGGGCTGTTGTCCACACCTCTCCCTCAACGTCTCTGGTAGTCATGCGTGACCCCTCTACTTCACATGTGAGTCTGGTCGGCAAGCTATCGTCAGCCTACATCATCAATGAATCAAGTCAGAATAACATCCATAATCATAACATCTAATCAGATGCACATATGTCATATATAGAACAGTCAAACCCCAATAGTCCACTCCCTGACTCAATCCAGAGTCCAAGGGGTTTCATCGATGCCTCTGCATCCTCGAGGTCCAAAATCCTGCACACTCAGGAAAACCGAGTCAATAGCACATGTCTGTGTCAATACAACAAAGTAACATGTCATCAGTCCATAACGTCTCATAATCATAATCAAACGCCTAATAGTATAATAATCCGGATCACTTGCAAGCAAGTGTCCTCGAAGAATAAGTTCACTCAGTGCGCGCAAGAGCGGGATGTTACAGATACAAACTGAGTCATATGGGCCATTCTTCCACTCACAACTGTGAGATCTAGAAGAGCATCTGCCCTCAGAAAGTGAAGCATCAGTCATGGGCTATCTGGACTATTCTTCTCAAGCATTGAAGAATAATTGTCCCTGATTTTTTAACCTAGACCATTCACCTAACTGGGCCTTTCCTCCGACACTAATCACAGTGCAACCTGGAGAGAATGAGTCTGCCCTAGGGAATGACTGTCCCTGATTGTTGAACCTGGACCATTCACCTAACTGGGCCATTCCTCTGGCACTAATCACAGTGCAACCTGGAGAGAATGAGTCTTCCCTAGGGAATGATTGTCCGGACCATTTCCTAAGGAAATGACTGTCCTGCACCAACCTCCAAAACGGACCATTCTTCGAAATTTCTCACAACTATGAACTTCGAAAGAATGACTACCCAACGAGGTAGACCATTCTACTTGACCACTACTCATAGTGACTACCAAGAAGAATGATTGTCCTAGACCATTCCCCCACAATGGCCACAAGGGGAATCGTTGTCTATGGTACATCAACAATCTATTGGACCATTTTCATTACGAAAATGACTTTCCGATCTGGACCATTTTTCGAACTGGAAAATGATTGTCCATCAGAAATCTCAAACCACTTTCCAAACTGGAAAGGAACTGCCCAACCTGGAACATTTTCTAAACTGGAAAATGACTGTCCATAAATCAATAACATATCAATGCTCCCTCCCAACCTGGGAGTAATCACTTCCTTTTCCAATAAGGAAGTCATCTCCACGAGCCTCAGCTTGTCCCTTAAGTACGCAAACTTTTCATCTTGGACAGAGGCTTTACCAGAATATCCATTATTTGCTCATCTGTGGAGATATACTGGAGAACCACTTCTCCCCTCAGGACTTTATCACGGAGAAAACAATGCTTGATCTCAATGTGATTCGACCTATCATGGAACACCGGGTTCTCTGAAAGCTTCACACAGCTCTGATCATCACAATATATCACGATCAAATCCAACACCTGATCAAACAATCCATAAACCAACTTACAGAACCACACTGCTTTCGTACAAGTATCACAAGCTGAAATATACTCTGCTTCTACAGTGCTGAGTGCAATAGACTTTTGTTTCCTACTAGCCCATGATATCGTGGAAAAGGTCAAACTAAAACATATCCAAGAAGCACTTCTTCCACTATCTGCACTCCTTTCTCAATCTGAATCGATAAATCCATGCAGTTGTACTCAAACGTTCCACGAAGACATTTCAAGGCATGCTTTGCAATTATTCAATTCTCATGGTTGGGTTCCATCTGGAACTGGCTCAACATGTTCACAACAAAGCAAATGTATGGCGTAGTACTCATCAAATACATCAGAGAGCCAATCAACTGCTAGTACATAGACGAGTCTACTGGATTAGAGTCTTCTCAACTTATTCAGATATGTCATCATGGGATTTTCCATGGATTTGCAATCCATCATCCCGAACTACTGAGTAACCATTCTAATACACTTTCTCTGTCATAGGAAGTTTTCACCATGCTTCCGCTGTATATGAGATACTCTGCATCAAGTTGCTTGAATACATACAAGGTCTTCTTCCATTTGCATACATGGGTGTAATGTTCCCAAGCCAAGTTTTTCATTGGGAACACTAACTGTTCATTGTTTACTGTTGTTTAGAGGTGTGTTTGCAGGTTTTCTCATGAAGTTGTGCATCAGGGTTTATGTGTATGAGATTAAAGAATGTAGACATGGATCTGAAGATATATCATAAGTAAATACAAGATACAACAAGAAACACCAATATGGAACCAAATAACTCAGATGTGACCTTTATTTAGATAATATAGAGATTCTGATACAATAGATCTACAAATATGGAAGAATACCAATAAAAGCCTCCAACTGGAATAAGAGCTGCTACAAAATGCTCAAGACTGAAGATATAAGCCTCCAAAGGAAAGATAATAAGATGGTGCAAGGTACAAGATTAATTTCTTTCCTTCCAGGGTTCAGATCCAAACCCCCCTAGTTGAGTTGCGCCCTTCTAAATGGCTGAATAAACTGAATATTTTGGCCCTTCTGCTAGAAGCCTCCAAATGCTCTGAAACTGGATGGAATAGTAGATCGGGGCAAGACAAACCCCCTCTTGAAGTCTCATGCTGAAATATAGAGATCTATCCCCCTATAAATGAAACCCCAAACTGAGTTGCGCCCTCCTAGATGACTGAAGAGACCCAATATTTCGGCCTCACTACTAGGAGCCTCCAAATGCTATGAAACTGGCTAGAAGGGTAGATTGGGGAAAGACAAACCCCCTGGTGAAGTCTCCAGTTGAATAGTGAATATCTTCTTCGCCAAACTGATGAAACCCCTTTCTGCAGTGTGCCCTCCTTCTCTCCAACTCGTTCCAAGCTCTAATAAATCAGATGGCAAGTAAACCTCTCTCTAAATATGCTAGGAATGATGGTTGAGGCCCTACAGAGAAAACCCATAAGTCCAAATGTCCAAAAGCCTCTTCTACTTCCTGGATCAAACTGTTCTTCCTTCAATGGTGCACCCCCCTTGCTGGAAATCCCCTAGGTTGCGCATTGTTCCTTCCTTGATTGCTTGATGGTACCTATAGCTATTGTAGAATGGCGTGGGAGGAGTATTGCACCCCCGAGACCAAGCTTGAATCAAGAGAGGTGGGATCTTTCACCACCGAGTTGATCTCTAGGGTTTGTAGTCTCAAAATCCTCAAAACTCTTTTGTGCTCAAGAGCCCAAATGCAAAATGTAATAATAATCCAGAATGATTGAGAAGTGAGCTCTTCCTTTCCTTTATACTCCAGATCTATTTCTCTATTGAGTTAGTTAACCCCTAGGGTTAACTCCTAGCTTTCCCACACATTCTCTTTTCTTTCCTTTAGTTACCTTTTCATCCCAAACTCAACTGAATAATATAATGTTGTGCTTAAGTAATGGCTTTGGTTTGACTTTGTCCCCATGATGTATGAGACTGTAGTCTAGTGGGGACAACTAGACCACTGAGTCTCTCAAAACCTCTTCATCAAGAGGTGGGGGACATTACAATGGGTCTCTTTCTGGTATACCTCAAAATCTTGGGATTGCTTTACATAAGCTTCTTCCTCAATTGTTCTATTGGGAAGAGCAATATTTTACATCCAACTAATGTAAACTTCAATCCATGAATACTGCAAGAGATATAATAGATGAGATAGAGGTATATCTCGTTTTACTGGAACAAGTTGTCGTCATAGTCTTCTCCCTCCTTCTGGGAGAACCTCTAGTTGTGTATCTCACCTTTTATCTATCAATGCTTCCATTCATAAGTCGTTTTCACAATTTCTTACATACATTGTTCTTCATCACAGCTTCCATTCCTTCTGCTTGACTACTTCTAGTGGGTTCAAACCATGCTGGTAGTCTTATGATTCTCGGTATAATAACTGGTTGTTCTAGATTTTCTTTCTTTCTTGGAATCTTCATGTTCTTCCTCATGTTCCTCTTTAACTTTGGGTTCCATGGAGTCTTCTATAGATTCCATGCCCTTCCTTCCTCAAGATTCCAACTTCTTCCTTTCATCATAGGAACATAGATGTAGATGGAAAACCAAGGATACTTGATGCTTCTTTTCAAAGAAGACTTCTTCTAGAGTCAAACCGAACATGTGTTGCTTATCATGCCTACTACTTCCAATGGGGATCATGGACATATACTTTATAATCTTCACAAATTATTCAATGGATATTTAGGATTAGCTCCCTCCTAATCCTGGCTTCATGCCTGAATGCATGCTTTTCTTTTGGAATTCTGCAATCAACTCCCTCCATCTAAGAGAGTCCATGCTTTTGCATCCTTATTTCTTTATGCAAAGTGTCACAAGTTTTATTCTAGTTTTCTCTTGATTACTGACTTCTTTCTGGTCTTACTCCTTCTGGGTCTCTTCAAGTTTGATTCTGATTTCGGCCTATCTGGCAGTTGTTACTTATATAATAGATTCCTCGGGAATTTGTCACCAAAGATTGTCAACGCACTTCATCTTTTTCATGTACATTACTTGACTTGTAGTCATCGTAATAGCAATCATTATCTTGTTATTCTTCCATAGGTATTGTTTCATTGGCCATCTTATCCTCTAAGAAATAAATACACATGATATGTACAAGAACTATGTAAACATGGTGTGTACAATAACTATGTTACATAAGAATATTGTTAGCTTAACTAGAAGAAGAAATCTGCTTCATCTTGCTTGACTTTCTTTGAGGGTTCTTTTTCTTTGGCAACTGTTGCTTCATGTGTTTCCTTCCTTTTCTTTAACTCAGGACAGTGGTTCCTGTAGTGACCATATTTTAGACAGTTGAAGCATTGTATTTTTGACATATCATTTTCTTGATTTGGTTTCTTCCTTGAGTCAAACTTCTTCTTAATCTTGAATTTCTTGAACTTTGTTGTGTAGGCTTGATCATCATTTTTCTCTTGGGATTTCTCTTTTGCATTAATCCTTGATTCTTCTCATGCAAGTCCAAATCTCTTCAAATGTGGGATACTCTGTTCTTGTGTTCATGCTTGCGGCAAATGCATCCCATGTCTTGGGAAGGCCATTGAGTACTATATTTACTAGTTCCTTTTCTGAAATGATTTCCTCAATATCTTGTAGTTGATCTCTTAATTGAGAGATTTTTACAAAGTATGATGTTATGTTGTCATCATCATTCATTTTCATGTCACAAAGTTCATTATTCAGACTCATCACTTGTCCAATATTTCTGACCGAGAAGAGGCTAGTTAGGGCATCATACACCTTCTTAGATGAGTCAAGATGAGAGATGTAGGGTATCGAGTGGTCTTTTACAGAGTCCACTATGATACTCATAGAATTGATTTCATTGTCCTTGAACTTCTCCATAACTGCAACATTATGAGGTTCCTTCTCTTTTCCTTCTTTAAACTGTGGTTCCATGACCTTTCCTTTCACGATATCCAACACTTTATTCTTGGCAAGGATGAGGTCAATCTATGTCTTCCATGTTCTGAAGTTAGAAGCCCCTTCTAACTTGTTTTCTAACTTCATAGAGTAAGTCATGATTTCTTTGACTTGGTCAACCTTTAACTTTGACCAAAAACTCAAACTTGACGCCTTGGCTTGTTGAGAGTACTAGGAGGTGCGCTAGGCTAGGGCGCACTAGGTTATCCAGGAATTAGGTCAATCTCTTCTCTAATGTGCCTAAACAAGAGGGTTAGGGTTTTTTTGTTGCAACAAAAGCTTTGATTGCAACTGCAACTGAGAAAATCCTCCCAGTGTATCTTCAAGTGGTTAGACTATCTGAAGATAGTGTGGGCTCATCACCTGTTAGAAAAATAGGTGTGCTCGTTTCACCATAGACAATATAGCAATATTGTCACCCAATCATAGGCGCAAAGGCCACCCCGAGCACCTTAACCTTGACAAACAAAATAATTCTGGAAGAAATATAATAGCCAACCAAGGTAGCGCACCTTTCTCCAAGGCTAGTGCACCAAGCAAGAATAACCAAAGACCAGGAAGAAATTCCAAACCATAACCAAGAGACCAAGTCACCACTGTTGCAGCTGCAGCTGTCCTCCAGTCATGCACACTTCTTGTCCTTATGTAGTTGTGAGTGAGTGAGTGACAAATGAGCTCTAGCGCCCTCTATTTATACTGCTCCATCTTAACTGACTGGGCCGACTTCTCTTCCTAGGGGATAATAACTCAATATTAATTTATTCTATTAAGCCGACTTGTATTCTAGGGTTATTATCCAAAGCTTTAGGGTTTCTCTTGCTTCCCGGAATATTCTAGTCTTGTCAAAGGTTACACGTGGAGGTTAATACCTCCCATAGCTACAATAATATCAACAAAGCCCATATCCTTTTTCCTTTTGTCTTTCTACAACAACATAGCTATCACTTTCTACAATGTCAAGCTTATTTATGTGCCCAATGTTAATACAATGTCTTCATATGATTTGAGCTATCTTCCTAACAATGTCAACAAAGCATCTTCCTCTTTAATAAGTGATCCAATGACTACCAATTGCTCCACCAATGTCTATTAATGTTCTTTAAAATGCTTTCCCCTTCCAACATTTTTACCTCGTAAAACTTTCTTGTCAATAATAGTCTTGTAGTCTCATTGTGGGATTCATACTTATTCCCCAACAAATCCAAATCCTCATGTGATGTCTTTTCTTAACTCACAAGAGTTAATACAATATTGTCGAGATTTAAAACCACAAAATCAAATGCCTTACCATATCTTTGTTGATTTTTCATTAAGCTAGGCTCAAGCATGAAGTTCATTCCATTTTAGCATTTTACTTGAACCATAGACAATTGTAGTTACACCATTAACAATTTGTTGCAGCAACCAACATCACAAGAAGAAATACCATGCACAAGTATACAAGAACTATCCTGGGAAACCCTTCTCAACAAGGGAAGAAAACCCAACTAATCCTTTGCTATATTCTTCAAGAGAAAGACCTCTCACACCATAAACCTAGCACACAAAAGGGTGCTCACAAAACCTAGAAGACTAGTGCCCAAGAGAGGTGTGCACTTCAGCCCAAGAACAAGTACTTGCTGAAATTTCCAAACTCACACTTGTGTTGTGTTTCCTCAATGGGGAAATTACCTTCATTTATATTAGACCGGACATATCAAAAGTAGTGTCTATTGGCACAACAAGGAGGACCTCAATAACTCAAAATATAATTAACAATTACCATATTAATTATCTTTTACATTAATTATCTTTCACTTTATGGTGAGGCTGACCTGTACCCTTTACATCACAAATAGGGTTACAGGTAAGTCTGACTCTTAGACAATATAGCAAGGGATCTCATACACCCACTAGTGCTCAACCACTAGGGGCATGTCCACCTATGCTCAACCACAGGGATGTCCAAGTCTCTATCTCACTGTGTCTCATAGGAGAATCATCAGAATACACACTCACTAGTGCTCAGCCACTAGGATCACGTCCATCTTTGCTCAGCCATAGGAACGTCCTAGTCAACAGATCTCTATCTCACTGCGTCTCACAAGAGAATCATCTGGAGTATCACATCATCTCAACTCTCTGCACAGAGGAGAACAGTAAACCCATCACATGGGCTCCTTCACCCCTCACAGGGGTACACATCGTTTCATCTCTGTCTCAGAGAGAATGACACACCCAACTCATGGGCTTCCTCACCCCACACAGGGGCACACAACATTACATCTTCGTCTCAGAGAGGAACAACACACCCATCTCATGGGCATACCCAACTCATGGGCTCTCTCACAGGCCGACTCACTCAGTCTGTGTCCTGGAGGATGTCTCATGTAACTATAATCATCAACACTCCCTCTCAGCTAGGGAGGCATTCTCCACCAGGCCAAGTCTCTCACAAAAGTACTCGAACTTCGTCTTGGCAAGTGGTTTGGTGAAGATGTCTGCAATTTGCTCATGGGTATGAAGATACTGCACATGCATTATTTTCCTTTGCACTATGTCTCTGATATAGTGATATTTTATCTCAATGTGTTTCGATCTATCATGAAACACAAGGTTCTCAGAGAGCTTCACGCAACTCTGGTTATCACAATGAATAGTAGTAGGATCCATCTCATGATCAAATAAATCTGTCAGAAGCTTGTGAATCCACACTGTTTCGCGGACTGCCACACTCAATGCTATATATTCTGCCTTTGCGGTACTCAAGGCCACATAGCTCTGTTTCCTACTGCACCAGTGAACCATGGCAAACCCCAAGGTAAAACAACAACTGGATGTGCTCTTCCAGTCCACTGCGCTCCCTGCCCAATCTACATCGGTATATCCCTGCAAGCTCAAGTCTGCACTGGAGGCATATCTCGGGCCATATCCAACTGTGCCTCGTAGATATATCAATACATGCTTTGCTGCTATCCAGTGAGTCTGTCTCGACTGACTCATGAACTGACTAAGCACATTCATTGCATAGCATATGTCAAGTCTGGTGTTAACCAGATACATCAATGATCCAATTAGTTGTCGGCACAAATGTGAATCAATTTCATCTGAATCAGCATCATTCATTTTCTTCAAATCCATCATCATCGGTGTAGGCATGGATTTGCACTCTGTCATACCGAACTTCTTCAATATCTCCACTATATATTTTCCTTGACTTAGGAAAATATCATCAGTTCTCTGCCATACTTCTAGTCTCAAGAAGTAGTGCATCATACCTAGATCCTTCATCTTGAATTTAGAAGTCAATGCTCGCTTGTATTCATCAATAAGTCTTTCTGAACCGGTGAGGAATAAGTCATCCACATACAGGACCAAGATTAGGCACTTGTTACCAACAATATGATAATATAGGTTTCGATCAACAACACTCTTGTTGAAGCCCAAACTCATCAAGAATCCATCCATTTTCTCATACCAAGCATGAAGTGCTTGTTTTAGTCCATACATGGCTTTCTTCAACCTGCACACATGAGATTTCTCGTCGTGTATCACGAATCCTTCTAGCTGCTTGATATAAACTTCTTCCTCAATCTCATTATTGAGAAAGACTGTCTTTACATCCATCTGATGTAGTTTCCAACACATGGATGCAACTAGTGCAATGATAGTACATATGGGAGTGTATTGGGCTACTGGAGAAAATGTCTCATCATAGCCAACTCCCTCTACTTGTGAGAATCCTTTGGCTACAAATCTCGCTTTGTATTTCTCGACACTTCCATCAGTTGGATGCTTGATCTTATAGATCCACTTGGAAGTTACTACAGGCTTCCCTTCTGATCTTGGAACAATATTTCACACATCATTCTTCAAGATGGACTGATATTCTTCTATCATGGCATCTTGCCATACCTACTGACCTGCTGCTTCTCCATGACAAGAAGGCTCAGAATCAATGATGTGGCTCATAGCTAAAAAGTAGCTTGAAAAATCTCTTTGGTCTCTTGCTCTCTCGAGATGTGCCTTGAGGGGTTGCATGTCCTTCTGCCTACATAGTCATAGGTAGACTCTAATCATGTATCATTGCTTTGGTTGCTTCAATGACGATTTTGTTTTTCCTCCTCAAATAATTTTCACTCCCTCTGAGTCAAGTGACTCCCTCTTAAGTCTGAAGGATAAACATCTTCCTTTGTTGTTAACCTGCCTGGAACAAGAAAACAAATGAAAGGGAACAAGACAAGAATATCTCCTAGAGGAGAATAATGAGTACATCTCTAGAATAAAAACAATTTAAGAATTGTTGTCACAACTACAACACCTACTTGTAATGTAGCAAGCTTAGAATCATGATAATTAAAACAATCAAACCTGGAGTCTTCACTTCCAGTGTGGTGTTCCTCTGAATGCACTGAGATCCCTCTGGATCCATGATTGCAACAAAGGTTCCTTCCTCCTGCAAATACCCTCATGGCAATGATACAAATAATATATACACGTGCATACCTGAGAGTGTTGATATGAATTCTTTAATGGCACCTAGCTGATCTCTGATCTCTGAGATCTTCATGAAGAAGATAACAAAGATGTCACCTTTTTTCATATTGATATTTGAAGTTGTCCCTTCAATGTAAGAGCTTGAGTAGATGATTATCTTCTTTTCCTTGGCATCATCTTCCTTCCTTTCTTTTGTTCATCATATTTTAGATTCTTCACAAACCCTTGTCAACTGGGCTAGAAAACCTAACGGTTAGGATGGGCTAGCAACCTTAGGTTTTGTTGGGCTTATGACTGCCAACAATAAGCCTTGAAGTCCGAAAGAACACAAGTAAGCTTGAAGGTTTCTTCAACGAGCTGTAGAAACCCTAAAACCAAAAATATGCAGAAAATTGCGAAACCCTAGGGCCAAAAATCCAAAGTGCTCGGATTTTCACTCTGAAAGTCTCTGGAGGTGCGTTGGAGGAGGTCGTACTCCCCTGTACAAATTTTAGCCCCAACATCCAAGTTTAAGGTGCTGAAACTCCTCGAAAAAGGAGGGTCGTATGGAATTGCAGCAAACCCTAGAGGCCGTACGGAACTGCAGAAGAAAAGGACGACTAGCTTTGAATGCTTGTGAAATGGGTTCTTCAAGACCTATGCTCTGAAACCATGTTGATTTTTCATTAAGATAGGCTCAAGCATGAAGTTCATTCCAATTTTAACATTTTACTTGAACCATAGACAATTGTAGTTACACCATTAACAATTTGTTGCAGCAACCAAGATCAGAAGAAGAAAGACCATGCACAAGTACACAATAAGTATCATGGGAAACCCTTCTCAACAAGGGAAGAAAACCCATCCAATCCTTTGCTATATTCTTCAAGAGAAAGACCTTCCACACCATAAACCTAGCACACAAAAGGGTGCTCATAAAACCTAGAAGACTAGCGCCCAAGAGAGGTGCACACTTCAACCCAAGACCAAGTACTTGCTGAAATTTCCAAACTCACACTTGTGTTGTGTTTCCTCAATGGGGAAATTACCTTTATTTATATTAGACTAGAAATATCAAAAGTAGTGTCTATTGGCACAACAGGGTCGACCTCAATAACTCAAAATATAATTAGTAATTACCATATTAATTAT
>WSFP011494376.1:0-14486 GCA_009831015.1 Picea engelmannii | reverse complement strand
CCAATAAGGAAGACTGACAAAAAAGGTGAGGAAACCACCAATAAGGCTAATGGAATCCAAGACATTACACGAATCCCAATGTGTGAAAATTTGTATTTTCGCTGACACAAGGGAAACCCCCCAGTCAACAACCAATAAGGAGATGTCAACTATTGGGTTCAAGGTTACCTAACTACAATGAAAGTAGGACCAAGGTGCATGGTAGGACTACAAATTCATGTAACTCTGAGACACACTAAGGGTATGGCCGACATGCAAAGTCAAGATTTCTGAGAAATGGCCGACACATGCTTATAAACATCCTTTGAAAAAGAGCATGAGACATATGGATAAATCAAGAAGCATATAATTGATGATGAAACTTCATGATGTAGGAGGAATTAACGAACTCTCCATAGGGATTGGAAGAATAACGAATCGGTGGAGTAAACTCTAAGTAACGAGCTCAACTTCATAAGGTCATACTAAAGACAAAATTTGGATGATAGTGGACTCAAAAGTTTGTGCTCTGTTCAAAGGTGACACGACTGCTGCCAATATGAGATAATATTTTTTCCCACCCGTTTTTTTTTTTTTTCATAGGAAAATAAATGTTATGATACAAGAGAGGAAATGAGTGTAGAGAGTAAGAAACTAGCTCCAAACAATGCAACATAGATATGCTCAATGCAAGGAAGTGCATGCACTGAATGTACACTCGAGGGAATGTTTCCTCTTAGGGTATAGGGTGTCAAGATGCAAAGGATATAAACAAGGATCTTCTTTTATAGTGATGCAAATTACTGAGGTAAGAATCTTATAACGAGAAAGTGGGAACCAGAAATAGGCTCAATACTGCAAGAAATATAATGGAATGCAATTACAACTTAAATCTAAAGAATTCCCTTTTTCATAGATTTAGTCCCCGAGGCCCGAAAAAGTATAAAACAATACCTAGGAGAACTCTTCTAGCCAATGTTGACTAGAGTGTTCATTTTTTGTGATTAGTCCACTTGGTTTGAAAAGGGTTAAACTTACACCAAATAGACGTCCTTTAAAATCCATTTAATGAGTATGAAAGATACAAGTTCACTCAACCATCTTTTCTCTTTTTTAGGGAGTCGGAAAAGAGATTAACCAAGACTCGGGGGGAGTCCCATAGATATAGGTTAGAATGCTTATGAGCGAGAATATGGGGTTCAAAGGAAAAGTCATATCGGAACTATAAGGGACTCATGGTCCTATGGAATAACTTATGCATGGGCACCAAATGGCACAAAGTTTCTAACTAGGGCACCCATGTTTGGTAAGCCCCTGCCACTTAATAATGACACTTCTAGTAGCAGTACAAAGGTTCTGTGTCACTAATAAATGGGTTTGTACCTAATGCATGCAGATCACAGTCATAGGAAAATAAAAACATGAAAAATGGAGTCATAACCTATCCTATATGCTAGTAAAAGAAAATACTTGCCGAAGTTATGAACAGGCGATATGACACTAGAAACTGCAAAAATCCCTGGACAAAACCACCAAAACCAACTCCTTTCACTACACTATTTGTCCAATAGGTCAAAAATTAGCATAAACTATAGAAAGCAGATAAAAATGTTCTAATCATAGTAAAAATGAACAATTTTACCATACCATTTGAGTTTTTCACCCACACAATGCATTTTAGACCATTTTCCCCACGATCTTCAAGTGTCGATTGTGGGAGCTACGATCAATGGAATCGACAACTATCTAGACCAAGTAAGTGTCCTTCCCCTCCTCTTCATTTCTAGTGGTTTAAAATTCCAATTTAGTCCTCATTTTTTGAGTTTTAGATGGCACAACATGTAAATAAGGGTGTGTGAGATATAGTTCATCGGGTCACGTATATGGAGACATGTACATAGGAAAAAAAAATACTTCCCACGTATATGGGGCCCTACACGTGACTATTAACATTGCAGCCCGTGTATAAGTCCAGAAACAACTTTTTTAATGAATTTAAATAAAAAAATGACTTTCCTTTGGCAGGATGGTGCTTGAATGGAGAGAGAGGGAGGATTAGGATGTAGATGTAGCAGTGTAAAGAGATGCAGGGGCCCAACTATCTTAAAAAAATTGTGGCCTTTATAATTTTTTGGCTCTCAAAGGAATGAGGGCTCAAGTGAGGTTACTCCAAATTCTCATAAACTATTGGGATATGGAGACAGAGGCCTTCAATATCAATGGGAAACCATTAAGGATTGAAGTAGATGAAATCTATTTTATCATAGGATTGTCTTGCCGGGGAAAGGTAGTGAATCTCAAATCTCGGGGGGCTGGGGATGGAATGAACATAGAGGATTATGTTTCCACCCACAATGTTGCAGGAACAAATAAATTAGGGATCCAACTCCCCGTGAGGGCAATTGAGAACCTGAGTTTAAAGATCATCGTACTTGTTATTACACAGATCTCAGGGTCGGACTCATTTCACCAGGAATTAAGGCCACTCATGTTTTATGCAGTGGAGTGTTTACGACCCACAATTTATGACTAGTGTACCTTACTATTGGCTAACATGAAGAGCTAGTTGACGGATTGCAAAAACGGGAGAAAGAGAAACTTTGGGTTTGCATCCATTTTGTGTAGTGTTTTCTTTGAGTGGGTTTGAGGCTTGAGACCTAGAGTAGAGATCATTCCACATGGAGCACATGATCCATCCTTGTCACAGTGGACCAACATGATGAGGAGGTTAGGAGGTGGTAGGGTGCCAACCCCCTACAATGATGAGTTCATTATTTGGTGGTGTCGACAAGTGATATCTATAGATGACTAACCTTTTGATGGGATCAAATATAGAGGGGATCTAGATATGTCTTTTCTACCAGGCTATGCCTACGGTGATATTGGTAAGAATTTTTTTTATATATTTCATTTTTTTGTGTTTTTTCAAAAAGAATAAAAAAAACAATTTGTTTTTGTATGGTATCAAGTATTAGTAATTTCTTTGTCATGCAGATGTAGGTATGTGACGACTTGAAGAATTTCCAGGACATCGATGGAGGAACGAGGGAGATGATCACATAGGAGGAGATGTGGATAGAGTGCTAAAAAATGTGTTGGGGAACCTATCTCGATTGATGCACAGGATTCCTATGGTTCAAGTGGAGGATCTGCCAGAGGCTATGCAATGAAAAGTGGTGGGTGTGCCCTATGTGTGGGTGTGAGTCTTTCGGCATCTCGCAAATTCCATATTCTGCTATCATGATATGCATCTGGCACAACACGTGTAGATTCCATGGTCATATATCTACCATCCATATATGTTTTTTGAGGGTGTGAGCCCCATTTTTTACTATGACACCATATGTTTTGAAGAGACGAAATATAAAATTTTGGTCCTCGACTTTACTTATATATGTTACAATGTGTACATGGATGAATGTTTTTTCATTAATTTAGTTATGTGAAAAATGCTTATCTAAAACATAATTAACATATGCATCAGATACATAATTAGAACTTCTAGGTATGTGATTATAAATTATAAAATCAAAGTATCATTCCAAAAGTCGTACTCATAGGAATCGTCGGAGTAGAATAGGGTCTTGCACATGGTAACTATCGTTTAAATGACATACTCCTAACTAGGAGTCTAGATGAAACTCCAAAGACTGAACACCATGTGAAATGGCATCGCATAATAGTTCTATAATGATACTATACTCAACCACATTATTTATTGATGGCTCTAGACAAACACCACCTGAAGACACCAGTTGACCCTCAGGTGAGTAAATGACCCAAGTGGTGGAAGCCATATTTCATGTATGATGAATGGTACTATTTGTGAATCCTAAGTAAACTGAAGACTCCATTGACATCTTCCAACCAAGATAAAACCTAATAAGTAAGCCGATGAAACAAAGGAAAAGATATATATACACTAAGATACACTAGTATACAAAGAGTCACGCCCAAGATTGAGGGCCCAAGAATAATATCTTTTTAGGTAGAGCCCATCTCTAGGATCATCCAACATATTCCTTTCATAATCCTCCAATTCATAGGCTCCTTTTTTCTAAAACACGTCGCATGATATAAGTACTTTGCCACATGAGGTTGAACTTGCCTGCCCCCAACGGTTCTTTGGCTTGGTCATACAAGAGGACCAAGTCACCCTCAGGGTACTCCCGAGGGTAGATAGACCTATCATATTGAACCTTAACACATCATTTATTCTCTTTGATAGCCATAGAGGCATCTCGACGCTACTCATCTAGATTCTCTAGGTGCATGAGTCGTTCTTCAAAATTGGATGTGTCAGGTAGGAGCTCAATTTCCATTTTGAGGGAAGGGATTTCGCATTCAATTGGAAATATCGACTCCATGCCATGTACTAACTAAAGAGGAGAAAAAATGGTGGAAGTACTAACCAAGGTTTGATATGCCCAAAGAGCAGGGTAAAGCATTAGATGCCAGTCATATTTACTCCGACTAACAATTTTTTACAAGATGGTCTTAAGAGATTTATTCATAGCCTCTACTTATCCATTTTCCTGGGGATAGTAAGGGGAAGAATGACCATGTTTAAACCCTAGTTTTGATGCTAACTCCTTCATCACTTAATTCTGAAATTGACTTCCATGATTAGTGACAATCTCCTTTGGGATTCTTAACCAGGATATAATTTGGTTGAATACGAAGAATGTTGCAGTCTTACCATCAGATTTAATGGTAGGAATGGCCTCTAACCATTTAGTGAAGTAATCCACTGCCATGATAATATGTTGATTCCCCCTATTCAAAGATGGGTTATAGTCCATAAAATCCACTCCTCACTTGGTGAAGGGACTTACAGTGATGACTGGGTGAAAAGGGGATTGATACAATCTTTAAAAATTGATGGCCAACAATAACCGGCTCACAAATGTTTTTGGGTTGTTGCAAGCCCTGATATATGAACACCAAAAGACCCACTATGACATTCATTGAGAAATGACTCAGCTTCCTCGTGATTCAAGAAATGAAAAAAACTATTATATACTCCCCAACGATACAAAGTGTCATTGATGATAAGGTAGTTTTTAGCTTGATGATGTATACGTCGTCAATCATCTCTCGAGAGATGTTGGAATAAATTCAAGGTTTGAAGATAAACTAGAATGTCTCCATACTAGGGGTCGGAGGATCAGATAAGGAAGGCATGTTCATCCATGAACAAATAATTATGAATAATGTCCTCATCCATTCAAAGTAAGTTTGATATCAACTTGTAAAAACTAGCGATTTCTTAGACTTCATCGAAGCAAAATCGAGGTCAAATTCTTGCAAAATAACAATCCACTTCTTGTATTTTCCCCCTATGATACGCCTAGTAAGTACGTATTGAAATGGATTGATATCTACAAATACGATAGTTTTGCAAAGAAATATATAATGTTGTAATCTCTTAACTGCATCTATGATGGACAAGGATAGTTTCTCGATGTGAGAGTACTTAAGTTCAGGAACAACTAAATTTCAACTAAGATAGTAGACAATGTGCTCATGGAGCTCATCATCTTCCTAAACTAGAACCATACCAACCATCCCTTTAGACGTGACAATATAAAACAAATAGTCTCTATTGTATTCTGGAGGCTTTAGCAAAGGCGTTGATACCAAGGTTTTCTTAAGAGAATCGAAGGATTCCTGGGCTCACTCATCCCATATAAATGGAGTATGATTCTTCAAAAGATGATGGAACCCTTAGTTAAATTGGCATAGTTCACTATGAATCAACACAAGAAGTTATCCTTCCCGTGTAAACACTGAAGTTGTCGAATGTTGTGCAGAGGAGGAAATTGAAGTATTGCCTCAACCTTCATAGGATCCACCATGATCCCATGCTCAAATACTAAGAATCCTAAGAGATGGATGGAACTAAAATAAGATATGCACTTTTGAGGGTTCAAACAGATGCGATAATAATGAAATATCTCAAATACTAGTCGAAGGTGAGTGCAATGATCCACTCTCTTATGAGAGTGAGCAACAAGATCATCGAGGTAATCTATGACAATATGCTTCAGATTGTGAAAAGAAAAGGTCATGGTGCATTGAAAGGTTTCTCCAATGTTTTTAAGGTCGAAAGGCACTTTTCGGTATGAAATATTACCCCAAGAACAAATAAACTCCATCTTGTGTTGATCCTTCGGTTTGATTTGAATTTGATTATATCTTGAAAATTTATCCATAAAATGAAAAATATCTCTTCCCACACACTCATCGAGAAAATGGTCAATGAAAGGAGTCGAGAAGTTTTCTTTAGGACAAACCTTGTCCAAGTCTAGAAAATCCATACATATGCGGATGGTTCCTTGTTTCTTATTCAGGGGAACGGGATTGGATACCCATTCGGTCAAAGGAACTAGATAGATGAAACCAGCATTAAGTAGCTTCTCTACCTCTGCCTTAATAGCAGGGGCCTTCCTAGGATTAACATCTCTAATACATTTTCGAATAGGTCTAGCATCTAGATAAGTCTTGATCTCGTGTTTGAAAATGCTAGGGTCGATCCCTGGAATTTCTTCATACAGCCAAGAGAATATGTCACGAAATTCTTTGAAGAGATCGGTTTAGATATCAATTTCTTCAGGAAGACAATCTACACTGATACATACGTTCTGATTTTTTCTAGGAACTCGAGATATTTCGATCATGATGGTAGGAGAAATATTCACCATGTTTCCTTCAACACAAATACCATGCATATCTAGTGGAACCATAGTGTGACCAACCATCTCACTCAAGGTAGATTTGAATTCATCATGTTCAATCCTAACAAGTTATGGGAGGAGATATGAGTGATGATGCATATCGTCCCAAGGCCTATCAATACCATTCATGGTCTCTAAGATGGATTCATTTGAAAGTAAAGTATCATTGAGGTGATCATCTAAAAATGATAATTGGGTGGCCCATACGGGCTCTAGAATGGGATCCTCCTTGTCCTTCCGAGAGGATCAAGGATCTGAGTCAGCAGTAGAGTTAAGAACAAATTGATATGAAACCTTTGTCGATCATCTAAAAAATATAATTGGGTGGCCCATACGGGCTTTAGAATGGGATCCTCCTTGTCCTTCCACAAGGATAAAGGATCTGATTCAGCAGTAGAGTTAAGAACAAATACACGTTCTAAATTTTTCTAGGAACTCGAGAGATTTTGATTGTGACGGTAGGAGAAATATTCGCCATGTTTCCTTCAACATAAATACCATGGATATCTAGTGGAACCACAGCGTGACCAATCATCTCACTCAAGGTAGATCTGAATTCATCATGTTCAATCCTAACAAGTTCTAGGAGGAAATAGGAGTGATGATTCATATCGTCCCAAGGCCTATTGATACCATTCATGGCCTCTAAGATGGATCATTCGAAGGTAAAGTATCATTGAGGCGATTATCTAAAAAATATAATTGGGTGGCCCATACAGTCTCTAGAATGGGATTCTGCTTGTCCTTCCATGAGGATCAAGGATCTGAGTCAGCAATAGAGTTAAGAACAAATTGATATGCAATATTTTTTGTTGACAGTGACATTGTCATCCCAATATGCAACTGACCTTCACAAGACATGGTCAAGGAAGGTAGGGTCCAAGGGTCATTAAAATATGAAGTATGAGAAGGAAAAAACCTCATTGATGGTGAAGACTCACTGGAAATGGAATAAACTTGATGAATTGGTGCCATGAAATCAAAGGTACCCATGAGAGAGGAATACATTTCAACAACAATATCCTGAGTTGTCAGCTGAGAATTGTCAATCACTAGGATTGAAGGTCCATCTTATGCATTAGTAATAGAATGCACAAAGGAAAATTGATCAATCGTCACTATTTTCCCTTCGTGATGAAAACACAAAGTGCAGAAAACAGACGACAGGACTGCGGTCATGGCATAAGTCCAATTAACCCCTAGTAATAAATTATAGTCAAGGGGTGCACCAACCACCTCAACATGAACCTCCATCTTCTTTCCACCTAAATGGATGGGAAAAGAGGGAAGAATTACGTGGGGTCAAAATGAACGACCATGAAATGTAGTCAACATAGTCATAGATTGAAAAAGAGTCGGAGAGCCAATGGATTTCCAACATGTTAGGGACATCACACACATTGCATTATAGTGTGTTTTATGGTATATTTCATGTACACGTGGATTTGAAAGGCCACATGGTAAGGAAAGTGAGGCTTAACATCCATGACATCAAACTTAATAACCTTCGAGCCACATGGGTCTAGAGATCCTAACACAAATAAAAAGGTGTTCCTCTATGAAGGACACGTCTGGAGCACCTCCAAAGATGACATCGCACAAGGGGTTTGACCCATATCTTCAACAATTGACTAGTTCTACGTAAATCTGACATTAGGATTGTGGGTAGAGAGTTTTACTACTCCTTTCGGAATATGAGGTGGAGGCTCTAGATTTTTTATTTTCAAAGGTGTTTCCGAAGGAGGGACAGACTCTAGACCTGTAATATTCTATGAAGAATTGTAATCATGATATCGAGTGGCTACATCAATCTCAAAATTGACCATATTAACACACAGACACTCACCTTCATGCGTTGGAGGGTTTTTACTCCTTCTTGACACATTTATAGTGTTGGAGGACCCTGAATCCATGTGTTAATTATGCGGAAATGGATTGGTCAACACAACGGGAAGTTGAGATAAGAGCCTCTAGGCTTCCTAAAGTTTGGGGCATAGGTGGGTAAGGTGATCAAATTTACAAAGTTTACAAGGAAACTTCACCTTTCATTTTTCTTTCTTTCCCTCACCAACATTATTATTCAATCTATCATTATTAGTGTTATCCTTAGAATTGTTATTATTTATCCCACCCTTATGATTATTACCTCATCCTTTCTTTCTATTCCCTACTCATTGTTGGTTACCATTTGGGTTGGTCAACGACTTTACAGAATTCACATCCACCAACTAAGTGGGAGTGGAAGATGAAGACGAATCTTGTCCTGCTAGAGACTGGCTTAGAGACAAATCCTTCAACCAGTTCATCACTAAGTCTGTAGACTTATCATTTTCATAGCGTATGATGCCATTGGCATGAGGCCCAAGATTTTTTCTAGGGTCATAATTTGACTGCAGCGTGTCGAGAAGAATTTCATATAACATCTCGGATTGATCATATATGAGGTCCAATAGTTGGGCTATGAAAATATCTTATTCCTCAGATGTTACTCCGGATGTACAAACATCCTTCAAATTCTAAGTCAATAAGGACTTAAGGAACCACTCCAACAGGAACTCTAGAGGAATGTAGGATTTAATTAACCTCTTTCATACATGCCACTCTTGGATATAGTTTGAGATATGTGTGGCCTTATCTTGGCAGAGGGTCGAAAAAATTTATATGCCGACATCGTAAGGAATCGATAACTGGAAATGGTTGAGAAAGACCAAAATCGTATGATTAAAATTTACGTATGTTCCCCCTGGTAGAGAAATATAACATTTCACTACAAACCCTATGAGAGTGTGTTGAAACAGTCTCAAATGAATAGAATCATCATTAAGAGAATTGGATGAGCACCAAAGATGAATAGTAGTAACATGATAACTCGAATCCTCACCAGTCTTTCCCTCAAATTTCAGAATGTCCGAAGGAAGATTGCTGGGTATGGGAGGCCATGACGGATCGTGATGCACCAGGTCATTCATTAATCTTGAAAAATATGGTAGATTAAGCATGGCCATAAAAGGGAGTCGGGGTTATGACATTTGAGCCCATGCTCCCGAGAAACATTGGTGTTGAGTGATTGTAGACCATCCAGGGTTTTGGTATACACCATGGCCTTGTCTGGTAAGGTAATATCCTCCTCCAAAATGATGCATAAGAGGTTTTTTGGGCACCATACCTGTAGGGACAACATAATGATGGTTATAAACATTTCCCCTAACTGGAGTGAATCCAGGTTGGGGGTTTCCCATAGTATGAAATTGACTCCCTCCAAGTGAAAATATGGAGGATAGAGGTGGATTCATCATAAAAAATGTGCTCATCAAAATTAGTGTGGAGGAGGAAGGGGGAAAGGATGGAATATAGAAGGTGTCTTGTTCGCCTGATTGAGTACCCCATCCAGGAGCATTGAGACTAGGATTAGACTTGGAATAATAAGGAGGTTGACGCCCAACCGTAGGATTCGTTTAGGTAATTTTACTTCCACCAAAAAAAAGAGGAGTATGCGAGGGGGCCATGCCCCCAGGTCCAAACATAGGATTTGCATTAGTTGTTGGAATGGAGGATGAAATTTGTGATGTCATATTTGGGATACAAAAAGAGAAAGGGTTAGATACCAATGGTATGGAATGATAATTGTATCTAGGCGTACCAAAAAGAGACCTGAAAGGGTTCATTACTATCGCTTGGGTAGAAACCACAGGCCAGATAGGAGTAAGGATGGAATCATCTAGCACTACAACTGTCGTGGCTGAAGGAATTGAAGGAACCCCATTAACTATAGTAGGTATAGGAGTCGAGGGACTCCCTGTGTCATTTGGAATCAATACTCATAATTGTATAATCACAAGTCTGGTAGGTGGATATATGTGTACCATGTTTAGTAACTTTACACCCTTCAGAAGTAAAAGACTCAATATGTGGTGGTAATTTTAATAGACAATGATACCTACGAGGAATCTGGTCTAGTTCCATGATGACTCAAGACTCCAAATATAAAACCAAATTCTAGGGCCAACTAACAATCAAAGAGAACACCAAAATAAAATAAAAAGGCCAAATGCACACAAACATGATATAGTAGCTGAAAAGGGGCCTCCCTCACTAGAGTAGGTATGCCTCACCCAAGAGAGGCATGATACTCCCTTCAAAATATTGGAGGTATCAAAGTTAGTTATAAGGGCCCTTGTTGGCACAGGGGAAGACCTAGGGTTCAACGCTACAACAACACACCAACAAAACCCTAACTACCGACCCTTTTGGAAACACCTACGAAGAAGATGAAGTCTCACCTGAGGTAGAGGTAGGGGTGGTTGTAGGACTCAGATGTCTGCAACCTTAGCTAGGACATAGATCTGTGATTCTAACACTTAACACAACACTTAGCAGTTATCATTCATCAATATCCACTTCTTGGTTACAACGCAGTTAAATCCTACTCTTAGTGAAGATAAACCCTAAAATGCAGAGCATCACAATATTCCTCTAGATCTAAGATATTTAAGCACTAAGCATATTTACATAAGTCAGATCTAACATCCATTCACATCATTAATAAAAAGGAATCAACAGATCTATCTATCATTCAGCTATATTAAAGCACTAAGAAAGTAAACACATAAACACATCAATACATCGCACAAAGCATAGAAACACAACATGTACGTGGTTCACCCCCACCCTGGGGCTACATCCACCAACTCTTCTCTTATTTATTATCTTTGGTCCAACTCTTTATAGGCACATAGAATCCAAATCATACTCTGCAGAAAATAGGAGATCTATGTGCACTCCGCCAAATCCTCCTTCTTCAAGCTAGGGTATAGCATTAAACCCTCACATAGTATCTTACAGTTACTTGCACTTAGCCTTACAAGTCTCACATAGTATGCACAAAGAACTTACAACTCTTTATCACATAGATCGAATACCAGCACTTAGCACCTCTTACCACTTACATATTACTCCTCATTACATCGCCTAATCTTCTATATATATTACAAAGTCGGGCCTAAACATGGGTAAACCCATGGGCCGACATCCCCATACCCATTACATAAGCCCAAAACCCAAAAATCCCTAAAAAGGGGCCAAGATCCCACGATCTCTTCTTCGTCTTGTGCTCCACCTTTGACAGCTTGTTGAAGTCCCAAAAATAGGTCAAACATGACCAAGAATCCTCAAAAATTGGTCAAGGACCAATAGGCCCCCAACACTCACCTGTGACTCATCACGAGTCACTATGATCTGGTTAGTTATGCTTCAAAAGCCTCGAGATTGGCTCAAGATTCTTTGACTTGTTGTTGTTCCACGACCTCCTGTTTAGTGAACTCTTGGATGACTGCTTCGTTGACAGGTCCCTCTAGGCATTGTTATGCCACAGTTACGAATTGATCTGGTTCTGCTCCTTAGCCTTCGATCTCTGCGAACAATTGGCAAGCCTCATCCTATACAGGTTGGAGCCTTTGATTTACTTCCATAACTCTACTCTAAATGGTGTAGACCTGATGTTGGGCGGTGTGTTTCTCCTAGGACCGCTTCATTATTTCCACAACTGACAGGTGATTCAACTGCGCATGTCTTGTCTCTTCTTGTTGCTTCGTTTCCTGGAGCTATGACTCTAGTTCCTTCAATTCTGGATTCTTAGTGAGTTTCTCATACATCTGGGCACTGTGATCACTCAATTGCTTGCATTCCACGGCAAGGAATTTTATTCTTTCAACTGCGCTCTGGGCAGTCGCTTCTCTTTGATCCCTTACGTCCTGCGGGGTGTCAGGCACTATGTAGAGTTCTAAATATGTTATTCTCTATTGTAGCTGCTGGATAGCTTCTGTGAGTTGTTCTACTTGATGTGTGACTCGACCTTCTACCCTTGGTTCTAATCTTGTCATAGAGAGGAGTTCGTTGTTGACTTCCTCTTTCACTTCGAGTTTCTCTACGAGCAAATGTTCTTTTTCTTGTTGCATATGTGTTTTCTCTTCTTCAAACTTGGCCTGGAGAGAAACCTTCTCTTGTTCTGCAAATTTTCATTGTTCTACAATTACACCTTGCACTTTCTTAGAGGCCTGGGTGGCTTGTTATGTTTCTTCTTGTGCGCAACGAAGGTGAGCTTCGACCACATCAGCTAGTCGGTGGAGTTGGGTTGGCTCATCTCCCAACTCTAGTTGCCTTTCTACCCATTTGGGTCATCGGTCGAAAAGTTATATTGTTACCAATGGATAGATTTCTTCACCATGGCGAAGTGCCATGTGACATTGTTCTGATATCCCGGTGAAGTTCCAATTTTTCAAATTTTCCTTCTATGAAGTTCCCTCTGGAACCTTCTATAACTTTTCGATCTTAGCTCTCTTCTTACTTAGTTTTCTATCCTTTTCCCAGTGAGTTTCGTCTTGATATTCCTTTTTCCATTCTGATTCTTATCTTCTATTAGCATAGTAACTTTGCACTATTGATATTCTTTCATAGAAATCATGGGTAATACTTAATCTATATATGGAATAGGTACTTCAGTCTTATGTGTACTTCTAGTGTTCTTCTCACTTCGACATCCAAGTTTCTAGTTTTAAATAGCTTCGCTCGGTTCTCCTGTTCTTCAATCAAGTGTGTGATCCTCCTAGTCATGAAATATTTCAACTCTTGCTTCTTCTATTCTAAGATTTCTTCTTCCTTCCTTCTGGCCTAATCTCTTTCAATCTAAGGTTTTCCTAGTAACATAGCAAATGGAGCATTGTTCTAAATAAATTTAACAACTTCAAATTCTTCCTCTACCGAAGTTCCATTGGTACTCATAGATATCTAGGTGAGATTTCCACATAGGCCTATCAGATTTCCTATGAATAGTCCTATTCCTCCCAATGAAGGAGTCAAAACATGATTTCCTAAAGTTTCCCAAGTTCTTTATGTCATAATATTCACCTGTGTTGCTTCATCCAGAACATAGTCAATGTCGAAGTCTCTTATTCTTTCTTCTATGAATTATTTTTCTTTGAATATATCTGATAAGCTGACATGTCGGTGATCATTTAGGGTTTCTTTCATCTGTAGCAATACTTTCTCTTATTCTTTCTGGGGTTATGCCATGGTTTCAGTTGCTTGACCTTTCTCATGATATTCTTGTCTCATATTCATCTTGTCAACCTTAACAATCATTCTAGGGCAATCCAATACTTCATGGTCCATATCTTTACAACAAAGACAACTAGATCTTATACCAGGGCATTCCTTAGCCAGATGTACTGGTATTCTCCAACTGTAGCAAAGGATTAATCCTCATTTTCTTTTAAATGATCCCCTGCCTTTCCTGAACTACACACTAGGATCATAGTATCTAACCTGCAAAAAAATCTTTCTAGAATCCTGCATCCATTTGTTAGTCCAAACATTCTCTCTATGCATACGTATAACATATATTTCACTATTCTTATTAGATCTACTCGTATAAAAAAAAAATTCATCTATCAGTGCCCTAGTTTTCAAGCTACGACAAAATCTATCAATCATAACTAGATCCATACTTCTAGAAACAAAAAAATTCCACTTATCTTACTTATACAGAGCACAAAGCTTACATATATTACCTCTTTAGTCTCACTTTCACCTTTTATCAGGGCACAAAGCTCCCAGATCTTACCTCTTTTCTTCAGATCCGACCTTTTCTCTTCAGATCTATCCTCTTTTCTTCAGATTTGACCTCTTTTCTTCATATCTGACCTCTTTTCTTCAGATCTGACCTCTTTTCCTTTGGCACAGAGCTCCATAGTTCAAGTAGTACTGCGTACTAGG
>WSFP011494373.1:0-14487 GCA_009831015.1 Picea engelmannii | reverse complement strand
TCACAAGCCCTACGCACAAGTGCCAAGCCTCTAAGGGGTAGCCAATTTTGGCCTTCTAAAGACCAAAGTTGGCTTTCGAGCTTAAAGTTGGCTTTCGAGCTTATGCAAGGTCTTTATATTTTTATCAAAATTTAGGCCCAAGGGCCAAGCTCCAGCTCCACGCAAGTCACAAACCCTACGCACAAGTGCCAAGCCTCTAAGGGGTAGCATTTGCCTAACATCATCGAATATACCATGTGGACCTTGGTTTTTATTAATACAAAAGAGTATCTATGGGGTAGCCTTTGGCTAACATCATCGAGTATACCATTTGAACCTTGGCTTTTATTAATACTAAAGAGTATTTTTTCTTCCTCCATGTGGGATAAGTCCCATAACGATAAAAAACAACAACAACAACAAGAATTCATGTTGTTAATGCATTGCCAGATGTCAAGTAATTGCGCAGGTGTCGAAGAACTAAATGTAGTCACAATATATATGATGATGTTCCCAAATTTCTTGCCCATTCCATTGTTTTCAGAATTGGTGTAAGCTTGTGTCAGATGTGCCTTGTTTTTTTAATGGAGATTTAAAACCCTGGTTCTGATTTTGTTCGTGCAACTGGAGGCTACAATTCAGGCTTCTCCTTGATGTTTTTGTGACTCTAACCCTTCATAAGACAAAAGAAATTGCACTAATTTATGTTGACCATCGAAGTGTTCAAGGTTATTCAGCAAATAAGAAAACGCAGGTGTATTTGCAAGCGTTAAAGAAGCCAACTGTCAAATGACTCCCAAAATCCAAGCGTTGTCAGGGTTTTGAGATGGCAGTCAAAGGATAACATTTAAAATCTTACATAGCCTTCAACAAAATCCAGAATGCTCTTTGTTTAGAGTGGGAAATGGCCAGCTATTGAAAGACGGAGCAGAGCAGAAGAACCGTTGGCGAATTCAACGCTCTCAGTTATCGACAACTAGCAGTCCAAATTCAAGTTCACATAACAACAACATATGCCAATCATCACTCGGAGCCAAATGAAGCCACAACGAGGAGGGAGGTATTTATCCAAGTAGGCAGGTGTCAAGGACGACCAAAGATTATCGAGTGTCCAAGTGTTAAAACACTAAAAATATCATGTTAAATGTTCAAGTGTCTAGAAGCTTCATTGTACATGCGCATAGGATGGTTTTCGAAAAATCACTAATAAGTCATATGCAATTACTTCATCACTTTCTCAGAACCATCATTTGATTGCCGACAGAACAAAACATATGCAAGATGGAAAACTCTTAGGCTTAAAACTAGCAAATCAAGGATTAAATGAACAGATGTATTGGAAAAGCTCGAAATATCACCTGCCAGAGAAGAAACTCCTGAAGAAAGTTCATCTGATGCCTCTCAGCAGTTGATGACATGCTTAGTAACTTTAAACAAAAGTTTGATTCTATTGATAACGAGTCAACATCATGGATCTATGGAAGTGCTTCCTTGGTGGTATTATGGGTCTTGGCAAACGTTGTTGATGCAATCGACTATGTTTCTTTTCTTCCAAAGTTATGAAGTTCATTGGCTTGTGCTACACAGTTTGGTATGTCTATCGTTATCTGTTTTTTTTAAGGGAAGCAGAGAGGAACTAACAGTTGCAATTGAGGAGATATCTGTTAAATTTTCAGACTCTGCATTTGTTAGTTCTATTATGGCTTAGTTGGAAATTGATTCACCTACTCCCTCATCAATTATTTCAAATGGAAGTGAATTTACAGAAGCAACAAATCGAGCATTTTCAAGCAGTCTTCAAGATTTTAGTGATACAAGTGGAGGGGGATTGACCATGCATTTCACATTTCCATGCAAAGTTTTATCATTTAATGATTGCAGGTTGGGCATATTTTGGGTCATTAAATAGAACATCTGGCAACTACAGCCTTTCAAGAGATCAATCTTAGCTTTGAAGATAATAGAAGATCCTCATATGCAACAGGAAATCAAATTAATCTCAAAATTCCAGTTATAAAGTCAACAGGTGGCAGTGGTTAAATATTAAGCTGATATTTAGAGGGATCGATCCTTCCAATATACAAGTGGCAAAGTACCCATCAGAATTTCAGGGTATCAGTTTATCTCTTCCAGATTTTGTGGCAGATTATTGGGCTCGATATCATCAGAGGGTGAAGTCTTGACTCTAGCAACCTTCTAGCATTCGAAGACACATTTGCAATCTAGCTCGTTTTCTTTAGTTATCCTCATGATTTCATTTGATTCTGTTTTAACAGAAAATTGTGAACGGTAAGTTGTTTTGTAAATATTATTTAAACTGTGAATTGAAAGAGAGAAGGGGGGGTTCAGTCTTCAGGATTGAAAGTCGACCTTTGGGTTTTCAAACAAGCTTTATGCATTGACATTTTAATAATTATACATCTGAATTTGCAGTTTCTTCACTGAGTCTTTAACCAGACCTCCATGTTTTCTTTCTTTCTATTGTATCTGTGAATGAATTTGTAATTCATAGTGTCTTACTGTTCATTTGATGATTGTCAGAGGTCGTTCTTTCATTGCATTGATGGGCTGAGATCACACATACAATTTCCTGCTGTAACTAACCATTCATAAATGCTCTTTAGTGTATATGAGTTTTTTGGTATAGTAGTGTTCTTCCTTTATTTTTTAAAACTTATAACCATCTAGTTGGTTCAGTGAGGCCTTTATTTGTTGGAGTGTATTCATTATTATCTTGATCGAGTGAGGTTTGATAGTTCATGGTTTGATCCACCCTGTAATTCTTTCATTCAAATCATTTTGTTGTGTTACCAAGCTTGCTCCCCTTTACAGTCAGGGAGTGACTCTTGGAGTGATAACAACGTCAACAAAGTGAACTAACATTATTATATCTAAGGCATAAAGAGAGCATGGGGTCTTTTTCTCTTTTTAGTTGATGGTTACCCAGGATAATGGTGCATTACAACGTCTACAAAATTGGGTTTTAAAAAAACATTTAGACTCCTATGTAGCTTCATATTTTGGTAGCCCCTCTCACTTGATCTTATACTATAAATTTTCCTTTTGTGAGGATTTCTCGCCCTCACTTCAAAAATACCTTCAAGCTGCAACATGAGTTTACCTTTTCCATATGTGAGAGGAATCTCTATCTATGGGACATTTTCATTGTTAAAGTTCTTCTTTCAACATGAGACATAGAATCCATCATGGAGTTGTTCCTTATTAGGAATGTTTAGAACATATGAAACTCCCCCAACCTTTTCCCCCACTTTGTATATCTCAAACTACAAATTTTGGTTCTAAGTGATGTCATCCCACATGTTTCCTCATGTAGTTGGTTTCCATCGGAAAATTGTCTTTTAGGATGCTAAGGATGTTTTGCATCTCCTATAGAGTATTAGAAGCAAGGACTCTAATAGTTTGAATGACCTAGTCCATGACTCTAATAGTTTGAGTGACCTAGTCCTTTGGGAATGGGGGGGCATACTAAGAGTGGTATGTAGTATTATACTAATGCATTGTAGGGTGTAGCCACCTTACCCAATTCCCTTGATTATCTCCTATGTACATCCAAAGTTATCCCTCTAGACACTTGTTAACCAGCTTAATTTTCCTGATTATTGAGGGTGATATGCAATGCTCAAGTTAAAAGTGACTCCTACTAGTTTGAAAATTTCTTGCCAGAAGTTGTTGACAAACTTGGGATTCCTACCACAAATGATTCAATGGGGGAGTATATGATATTATATATATGATAAAAGAATAAATAAGCCACCCTATAAGTTGTGAACAAGGCAATTAAGGAAAGAAATGAACATACTTGGTTAAGTAATCAACCACCACAAATATAACATCCTTACCTTCAGAGAGTGGTGGACCAGTGATGAATTCAATGAATAACTCTTCCCACTTCTGATTGGAATGGCATTAGGCTAGAGACGTCCAAGATAAAGAATTGTTTCCACCTTATTCATTAGTAAGTGTCACATTCTACCACAAATCATACAATATTAGACCTTTTTTTTTGTTCGTAAAACTTGGACGAGACATTCTTGTAAGTTTTGTGGAAACCTACAGGACTCTAGTCGAGGGAGATGCATGCTCATATTGAATAACCTATGCAATAATGGGATATCTAGGCCAAAAATGATGTGATTTTTAAAGAACATCACACCATTCCTAATAGTCAACGATTATCCCTTCTTGCCATCAACAATGTCCCGTGAAGCTAAACTATAAGAGGATCTAGTATGTAGTTTGTGAGGGGATTTTCTACCCAAGTAGGTTGGTTGAATGAAAAAAAGTTAAATATGGGTGGTTAGGATAAGGCGTCCATGCTAATATTATGCCTTCCCTTCTTATACATGATATTGAAGTCAAATCAGTGGGCTAACTTGAGTGGTTGAGAGCTTTGAGTTTCATGCAAGAGGTCTTAGGCTTAAATACCTAGGTTGGTTGGTTTCCTTTGTTGTGTTCCTCACTTGATGTCCCTCCCAAGTTAGGAATTGTAATCAACGCCAAAGGGTTTGCACTAGGTACCATCTGCAAACGTGGGTAAGTGCTCAAGAATTTCCCCACAAGGTTTTCCTTGGAAAAATAAAAGATGACCTCAAAGGCATAGGCTCAAAGTAGGAAAATACACTTTTGTTGCTCCTCTATTAAGTACCCTATGTCACTGAGTGGTTTGGGATGAGGTGATTAGTTTTAATGAAGAACTTGGTACCTAAGAAGAATTGACACATTTTACATTGCAAGAGGCATAGATGTCATTTTTTTGTTGTTTATGAACGTGCACCTCTCTATGTCATTCAACATGTGATTTTCAAAGGCAACATGTCCTATAAGAGTATGACACCAAGAACAAACCCAAAATATCTACACTCAATAGTGAAGGGTTGAGTAAAATTGGGGGTCGTAAGCACTAGTGTTGAAGCAAGGGCTTCTTTTGGGCTCTCAAAAGATTATTGTGCTATAATGGACTAGTGAAATTAATCTTTCTTTACAATTGGGTTAGTTAGTGGGAAATATATAGAAGATAAGTTGGGGAACAATCATCGATAAAATCTTGCTAGACCCATAAATGCTTGAAGATTCCTTAGGGTCGTAGGCACTAGACAGTCTTGAATGGCCTATATCTTCGTAGGATTACCGTGAACACCCTTTGTAGAGATAATATGGCCAAGATACTATAGGGAAGTATTAGCAAATTCACACTTGGATTCCTTTGCATATATCTTATACTATGATAAAGTATCTAATAGAAGATCTAATACTCTAGGTACTTTGTGAATGTTTCATTGTAATATGTGATTATGTCATCAAATAAAACTAGAACAAACTTGATTAGGTATTGTTGAGGAAAATATATGAATTATCTTGCTCAAGCATTTTCAAATATTTCCTGCCTAAGACAAGATAGTCGGGAATATCACCCTATGTTTATAGTCTCAAAAAATATTTCCCAATCCACAAGTATTAATTACAAGGGTTTAGGCTGATTTTTTAATGAAAAGTCTATTGCAAAATAACATAAATTTTTTATATAATTTTCTGAAAATATACAGATTACAGAAAGTAAATGTGGAGATCAAAAAGAAAAAGTAGCCAAGTCACAGATACACGCAAATGAGATAGAACAACAATCTGCTTTATTTCATTCCAAGAAATCAAAAGTATCTTCCTCTTTACAAAATCCCTGTGAGGACATGAACCAAAGTCTAATTTAGAGATCCCCGATGAAAACCATACAAAAGGACTCTGACAAGAAGTAAAAACTGAACTTTATACTATGGATCAGTTTGCCACAAACTATTGCCAATTTGACTCAGCACAATATCCTTTATCAACTATGAAACTTAATCCATAAATAGACAAGTATACACAAACTATCAAGGATGGATAAACACCTCTAAAACAAGCATCTAAATGATTTGGTTCAGTTCTGGACCTTGATGTCTACAATAGGACCTTGTTGTCAAAAAGACAATTAGGGCTTTAATGAACTCAAGAATGAATGAAAATTGAAACTATCTCATGAAAACAAAAGAACAAACCTTAATGTTGCTTTCTCCTTCTATTCTCCTCTTTGTTTCTTCTTCTCATTTAGCTTTTATGCCTTCCAAATAAGTTAAAAGTAGTTCAACTACTTTCTTTAGTTAAGTTAGTTTAACTTAACTAATTTAGTTTAGGAGAGATAATAATAATAATAATAGTTGAGGGTCTTTAGTAAATAATAACTAGGTAGGTGGGACCCCTTGTGACTCCATTCTTTTATTATTTTCAAACTATAAAATAAAACACAATTTGATAATCATTTAAACACATGCCACCTTGTAACTCCCTTAAATACCTTAAAAATTTGAATATTTAAATATCATAAATAATTCAAATCATATCCAAAAATATGCAAATATCCACATTATCCCAAAAAACAGTTTGTTGTCCAAAACTTTTTGCAGAACATTGTCTTCAACAACTCAATCATAAAAACACATAAATTAAAATCCATACTTGCCACTCTAAGAGGCAATCCTTCTTTTATCACTGTTGTCCCCCTTTGACTTCCCAAAAGTAGCCTTAGGTTGATTTGAAACTTGAGGTTGTATCTCACTAATAACATGGGAACAATCATCCTTCATATACATACGGAAGGACATTGATTTTGAAGAGTCATTTGAAGGAGAGGAAGGGGAGGCAATAGCTTTGTCTTTATCTTGCATATGGGGGACATCGGTTTTAAGCCTTTTGTTAGCATGTGAGGATTGAACAAGTGAATGCACAGGGGAAATCTGAACGTTAGGATTTACAGGTGGTGGAGGAGGTAATGACAATTTGGGCTAGCCACAATGGTGAGAGACAAGTGGATTGACAATATCTTGCCATCCGTCATTTGCGGGAACTTTTGGTTGCAAGGACACATGGGGAGGCACAGGAATACCAGGGATGTTTTGAGGCTAGAAGGGAGGTCTCTCTGGTCGGGGTTGTACTATCCCTTTCCCAATCCATTTGAAGAACCCAGATTGGAACAGCTGGTTCAGTTCCTGGGGGTCAGCATTAAAATGAATGGAGAATCTAGGCCTTCTAGGCCCTCTGTTCCAGTTACCTCCTCCTCTATTATTTCTGCCATGGTTACCCCTGCAGAAGAAGCTCATCTTGTATGCAGCAATTCATCAGTAACTAGCCCTTAACATACCATCCATGACATTCTGCTTGCATGAAACAAAATTTGGCTCAGCAATTGACTCAAGACCCATGCAAATCCATCCATAAGAAATCATTTTATAATTTCCAAATGAGCAGGGGGTGGATAGGGTTCATGGGACATCTGGAGGGAGTGCAATGAGCGAAAAAGTGTTATAATGAGAGGGGACCAATACACGAGTACTACTAAGCAATAAATGAAATAATTAAATTGTGCAATCAAATACCAAAAAAATATCAACTACCACCTATTTATGTGTCATATCTTTTGTCACTGTTCTACAAAGTTTTTAAATTATTTTATAGAACATGGATACCAAAAATGATAATGGGATTATGAGGGGGGTATAATGAGCGAAAAATGATAGTATGAGAGGGAATAACATATGGATACTATTCATAAAAATAAATCAAATCAAACAACAACCATAACTCTGTGAAGAGAATGCTCGAGCACAACCCGCAGCCAACCAAAGCACATATAAAGCTTCCATTAAAGTTATGGGTGATACTAAACTCGATTGTGCAAAGCTTCCAAGCAACATCGATAATGAGGGAAATTCCATAATACATAACAGTTTGGGGCTCAACCAAGACATGGCAAGAAGCACTCCAACTCTTAACAACTCACATTGCAACCCAGAGAAATGAAAAAATCAACCACAGAGACGAAAGGAATGGCAACACTTAACACCAAGATCGGTTGCAAAACCAATGCGCAAAGCTCAGAGCTTGCCAATCAAAAACACAAATTTCCACAGAGGGCCAGACCCAAAACTCAAACCGACCGAGCATGCCTCTTTTGTTATTTATCCAATAAACTCACGCACAGATTACACGCAACAAAGTATATCCATTTCTCTTTTCCAAAATTCCAACCGTCGGAATATTCACCAGAAGAAACCATAAGCACAACACTCATACACAGTCCAAAAAAACTTAATAAAAACACAGACCTCAAGCCATTCTAAGCCAAAAATCAATTCATAATGCAGAGGAACCATCATGGATGGAAAAATAAGGAACCATACCTGGAAAATCTTGCTCGAAGGAGAGAATTAGACTGTATCTTTGATTCGGATTTTATGAGAAGAACGAAATGAATATAGATTATTAACAGGTGCTTAACACAAAATAACAGAGATACAGTAAAACTGGTTTTCTATTCAATAACGAAATAAGCTGAAACTGTAAAATGCAGCGAAAACAAGCTTGTTGGAATGGTGGTGGCTTATCTCTAAGAAGAGATGTGACAGCAGTGCGCATTCGCAAGAAGAAGGTTACAATGAGGCTCTGAAGGCCTTTTTACAATAAGCAATAATGCCAAAAACCCTAGACATCCAAAAACCTAACCCTAGGAGATGAAGCGCCAAAAATCACGTGGGCCCTGTTTGGGTAAGTTAGTACATCAACTTCCCGGGATCGTAACTTGTGCATACGATCTCCGTTTTAGGCCTGTGATAGCCCGTTGGAAAGGTATCATCGAGGAGATTCATTTTGGGGGCTCAATGATGCCTTTAGCTATCATTGTAGAGCTCGATCCCGAAAAACCTTCATTTAGGCCCTCAAAATGGCCCCGAAAGTTAAAACTGCTAAAAATAGTAAATTGCCAAAATTGTCAGAAAACTGTTTTGAGCCAGTTGGAAAAGGTGGGTGGCCACCGATATCCATATGGATCAATCCTCCCTCCCTAGGAAGCAATGGTCTCCATTGCATTGAGGTCCCCCATCAGAGGAGGAAATTTCTGCTGAATTTGGCCCCGGGTGAGCCACTTGCCTTGGTGCAGGAGCTGCCCTGCTTTGATGACTCGATAAAGATGGATCCTTTGTTGTTGAGTGCCCTTGATCTGTCTGTCCACAATATGATCATTGGATGCCTGTTGTAGGCAGTCGGGGTTGAGCTCTGTTGGTGTTAGTTGTTCTGCTACTTCTGAGGTGTCCAATAATGGTGGGAAATAAGGGCGAATGAGATCCATGTTGAACACTGGGTGCAGACCAAGGAAAGGAGGAATGTTGAGCTCAAAATCATTATCCCCCATCACCTTGGTGATAGTGTACGGACCATAATGGAGTGGGCGAAGCTTCCGATGGGCTTCTGTAAGACATTCTTTCTGCAAGTGCAACCAAACTTTGTCGCCCACCTAAAACTTATGCGGCACCCGATGTTGATCATGGCACTGTTTGTACTTGTCATTGGACTTCTGTAGGATATCCTGAACCTGTTGGCGGATGTGCTGGATTTGCTCAATGAACCGGGTGGCTTTGTCAGCTTCAGTTGGAGCAAGAGATGAGTCGGTCGAGGTGACCGCAAGGGGAAGTGCAACATTTATGGGTCCCAATGGTTGGAATCCCAACCCCACTTGAAAGGGGTTGTGGTCGGTTGAGCTATGCAGGGCTCGGTTGTAGCTATGTTGGACATAGGGAAGGATCTCATCCCATGTGCGAGGGTGCTTTGAATTATACATGCGAAGGATATGCACAATGATTCGATTTACAACCTCGGTTTGGCCATCTGTTTGGGGGTGGAAGGTTGTGGATTTAGTGAGCTTAGTGTCTAGCAGCAACCAGAGGCTCGACTAGAATGTGCTAAGAAATCGACTATCCCGATCTAAGACAATGGTTTGTGGGATTCCAAAATGTACCCAGACTCCTTCAAAGAAGAGCTTGGCAGTGGCCTCTACTATGATGCTCTTCTTACAGGCAACCAGAATCGCCATCTTAGAAAAGCGATCAACAACCAAAAAAACACAGTCATTTCCCCGCTTAGTGGACGGGAGGCTCGACATGTAGTCCATTGATATGGATTCCCATGGCCTGTCAGGAGTAGGAAGAGGGGTGTACAGGACCTGTTTCTTAGTGGTCGATTTGGCAATAGCGCAGGCAGTGCAGGACCTGATATACTTGTTGACCTCCTGTTGAAGTTTCGGCCAGTAGAAATGTTTCTGTAGCATCGCCACTATCTTTTCAACGTCGAAGTGTCCTGCCACCTGACTGTAGTGGGCTTCCCAGATCATCTTCTCTCGCTCACTTGATGGAACACAGATATGGCCTAGACGACACAACAACCCATCCTGAAGATCGAAATTATCGACAACTGCGTTTGCACCCAACATTTGGTAGGTGGTGGCGAAGTCAGGGTCTGTCTCATAGAGTTGGGGCCATCCATATGTCTCATGGCTGCAAGAGTCTAGCACCGTGGTGAGTGTCGCGACTAGTGGTCTGTTGAGGCAATCAACGATGCGATTGGTGCTTCATGTTTTATACTTGATGTTGAGGTGGAATTGCTGCAAGTATGTGGACCACTTTTGATGGTGGTCATTCTGCAATTTTCCCTGCATCTGCATGAACTGCAGTGGCTTATGATCAGTGTGGATGACTGTCTCCTTCCCAAGAATGTAATGTCTCCACTAGCAGCATGCTTGCACAATGGAGTACATTTCTTTGTCATACGTAGGGTACTTACAGACAATATCTGACAGTGTCTCACTATGATAGGCCACGGGGTGGTCGTGCTGAGTGAGGACGGCGCCCATAGCATAGTTTGAAGAATCTGTCTCGATCTCAAAAGGATGTTGCAGGTCTGGTAGTGAAAGTACTGGGGCTGAGCACAAGTGTTGCTTCAAATCATCGAACACTTGTTGTTGGGACCGGCCCCACGCAAATTTCGCCTTACCACCACCTCTGTTTATTTGGCTGAGGGCCCATGCAATATGGGAGAAACCCAACATGAACCTGCGGTAGAAATTGGCAAGGCCCAAGAAGCTTCGAAGCTCAGTGAGTGTTGTTGGGGCTGGCCAGTCACGGATGACTTGGATCTTGGTTGGATCCACATGTACGCCATGTTGATCAATGATGTAGCCCAGGTAATGGACCATGTCCATGCCAAAGGAGTATTTTTCCAAGTTGGTGTATAGCTTGTGTTGCCGCAGGGTGTGCAGAACCTGCTGAATATGCTACAAGTGTTTGGCCCAAGTCTTGCTGTAAATGAGAATGTCATCCAGATACACCACTACAAAAGTATTCGTGAATGGTCACAGGATATCGTCCATCATCCTCATGAAAGTGGTTGGAGCATTTGTCAAACCAAAGGGCATGACCAACCATTCAAAAAGGCCTTCCTTTGACTTGAAAGCGGTCTTCCATACATCTGTTTGTTCTATCAGGACCTGGTGGTAGCCAGACTTTAGATCAATCTTACTGAAGTATTTGGCCCCCATGAGTTGATCAAGGAGGTCATCGGTTTGTGGAATTGGGTACCGGTTTCTGACTGTGATTTTATTAAGAGCTCGGTAATCAATACAGAGTCGCCAGGTTCCATATTTCTTCTGCACCAGCACGATTGGGCTCCCGCAAGGTGATGAGCTGGGGCAGATGTGCCCCTTGTGGAGCAGTTCTTGGATCTGTCGCTTGATATCCTCATTCTCTAACAAAGAGCGACGATAGACTGGCCCATTGGGTAGTGGTGCGATGGGGGTCAGATCGATGGGGTGCTTGACCTGGCAATGTAGAGGTACCCCTGTAGGTGAGGAGAAGATATACGAGTATTCTTCCATGACCTTATCTACTTGCTTCTGTTGTGTGGAGAGGTCGGTCGCAGAGACCCTGGATGTGGTTGTGATCTTTCTCTTATTCTAAGAGAGAATCACGAAGAAGACAAACTTCCTCGTCTGAGAGATGACCTTCCTGCATTTCTTAGCAGAGATCAAGGAAATAGCACTAGGTGGGACTACCTCGGGTATCCTGTACAATTTCTTGTTCAAAGTAATAATAACACTATGAGGCCTAGACTCATATAAAGCATGACGTTTCCATAAATAAGGTTGGCCCAAAAGAACATCAGAAACTTCGAGAGGAGCAACATCACACAATACCTTGTCTTTGAAGGGCTTGATGTCGTACGACAGTCGGCACTGTTGGCTGACGCGGAGATCGCTTCCTTGGCGGAGCCATCCAATGGTGTACGGTTGTGGGTGCGGTGTTGTTGGCAGGGCCAGCCGCTTGACAGCCTCTGCTGAGATGAGGTTCTTCTGGCTACCGCTATCAACGATGAAGTGCAGCAGGGTGCCTTTTACCCACATCTGTGAATGGAAGAGGCACTCTCCTTCTTCTGGCTCGTCTGGTTCACCAGGTTGGAGCTTGGTGGTAGCAACGGTGGCACTGGGTTCCGCATCAATGATTCGTCTTCCCCTTTCTGGTTCTAGCTCAGAGTCATAATCTGCATCTGATTCAAAGGCTTTCACTTCGGCCACCAGTGACTGCTTTGAGCGACAGTCAGCAGTGTTATGCCAAGGGCTCTTATGGAAGTCGCACCACTTCCCGGTATCTTTCTTTGTCTTTCCAGTGTCCTTCTTTGCTTGCATCTTGGACTGGTTGTCCTGATACTGTCCATCTTTTCTCTGTCCTTTGTTCGGTGGGTTGGGGCCACCCTTTCCTGGCTTTTGTTGTGAGGGGTTCCCAGGCACAAATTTTCGCGTCTTTTGTTTGAGATTCTGCTCGATTTTGACGGCATATCGGTAGGCCGCGCCCAAGGATGAGATGTCCAGAAATTCCATTTCGGTCTGGATGTATCTCTGCAGAGCACTGCGATACTTGAGCACCAAATGTCACTCTGAATCTTTGATACCCAACTTGGTGCGCGAGGTATGGAAGATATTTGTGAAATCTGGCACTGCTTGGTCTCTTTCTTGCTGCAGTGTGGTCCATTTGGTATACAGGTCGTCATAACTTCCTACAGGGTAGTATTGTTCCTTGATAGCATCCCTGAAGGATTCCCAGATGGTCGTGACTGAAAATAATGAGGTTTCCTCTGTTCCTTTTTCTCACAGAAAGTTTCCCACCAATATTTGACATGGGGAATGGCTTTGAGGAGCACAAAAGTAATCTTTTCTTTATTCGAGAAGTTATGGACAGAAAAATACCCTTCTAGTAGATTCAACCACTTGTCTATAGCATTTGCGTCTATCTAACCTTCAAATATAGGAATATCGAAGTTTATTTGTACCTTGAAGGGGGCGGTGCCTCCGTTCGAAGAAGATGCATCCCCTGTTGGTAGTTGCCGAAGGATTTGCACGAAACTATCCATCATCTCGTTCCTATGTTACGTGAGGGCTTCCTCAATCAACAATTTGAAAGGATCTTCTGTCCCATCATCTTTCTTTTCTCCTGCCATGGGAGGTCACTTGGGCGTGTGAGAGCTTCTTTCCTCGAGAGAAACAAGCTTGAGACCCAACTCTTTGTACTCCGACCTCGTTGGGGACATGCATTAAGACGACAAGGAGCAGACTGCTCTGATACCACTGATCTGGATTTTATGAGCAGAACGAAATGAATACAGATTATTAACATGTGCTTAACACAAAATAATAGAGATACAGTAAAACTGGTTTTCTATTCAATAACAAAATAAGCTGAAACTGTAAAATGCGGCGGAAATAAGCTTGCTGGAATGGTGGCGGCTTATCTCTGAGAAGAGATGTGATGGCAGCGCACATTCGCAAGAAGGAGGTTACAATGAGGCTCTGAAGGCCTTTTTACAATAATCAAGAATGCCAAAAACCCTAGACATCCAAAAACCTAACCCTAGGAGATGAAGCGCCAAAAGTCATGTGGGCCCCGTTTGGGTAAGTTAGTACATCAACTTCTCAGGGTCGTAATTTGTGCATACGATCTTCGTTTTAGGCGTGTGATAGCTCGTTGGAAAGGTATCATTGAGGAGATTCATTTTGGGGGCTCAGTGATGCCATCGACTATCATTGAGGAGCTTGATCCTGAAAAAACTTCATTTAGTCCCTCAAGATGGCCCCGGAAGTTAAAATTGTTAAAAATAGTAAATTGCCAAAATTGTCAGAAAAATGTTTTGAGCCAATTGGAAAAGGTGGGTGGCCACTGATATCCATCTGGATCAATCTTTCTTCACAACCGAAAATCGTGGAGTATCAACAACCACCAAAGCCAAAAAACCAAATGCAAGTATGGCTAGGGTGATGGGCCTCGAGGGTTGTTTGAGTGAAGTGCAATAAATGCACATCGCTTCCTTCCCCATCCTCATTCAATTCAACATACAAGCTAGCCAATCCACCATAACATTAACCATTAATTCAACCAAATATCCCATTGCTATATCCATTTACATAGTGTGTCACCCAAAGTAATGTCAAAATATTTTTAAAATAACAAAGTGCCATAATATTACCCCATGTGCTTCCACATATATCTTTTAACAAGTGCATAAGTCTAGTAGCAAGGGTTTATGCGCCCTCCTTTTGTTATGATTACACATAACCTTAGGGCTTGTACATAGTCCTTTTAT
>WSFP011494372.1:0-14488 GCA_009831015.1 Picea engelmannii | reverse complement strand
AAACTAAGATTGTGAATACATTCCAAGAAGGATATCTTCATTTCTTTGCATCTGATAAATAGACACAATGAATCAAGTGGTTTCCCTTGGAAGAATGGTGGTACAAAACATCCTTCCATACTTCATAAAAAATGTCCCCATTTCTGGAACTTTATGGATATCATCCTCCATCCATCACATTTACCATGAAAGGGGCTGCAAAGGTTCAGGTATGGAGGACCACATAAGACACCAACAAGAGCTTCTCAAAATATTTAAGAAAAAATTGGTTATGGCACAAAATGTGATGAAAGGACAAGCATATCAACATCGTAGTGAAAGGGAATTTGAAGTGGTGGATTGGGTATTTTTGAGGCTACAACCATATAAACAGATGTCCCTCAAGAAACAAAAGGAAAATAAATTAGCACCAAAATATTATGGCCCCTATAAGGTGTTGTAGAGGATTGGAAGTGTGGCTTACAAATTGGAGTTGCCTCCATCTTCATGTGTACATCCAATATTCCATGTTTCTTTATTAAACACTGTAGTCAGTGACAAGATCCCAGTCCAAACTATTTTAGATATTAATGAAGAAGGGAAAATAATACTAGAAACAAAAATAATCCTTGAAAAAAGGATTAAGAGAACGTGAAATTGAGTAATCATTGATTACCTTGTCAAATGGAAGAACCTACTAGTGGAAGATGTGACATGGGAAGATGATTTGTTCATGAAGAAAAACCCACACTTAGTCAAGTGTTGAGTAAAACACTTGTTTGAAGGGGAGGGGCATCTTAATCCCTAGACAAAGCCCCATGTTCAGTATAAAAAACCTTATTAAGCCCTATATATTGAATTATTATATTTCTAGCTTTATATTTGTATGTAGGTTGGAACCCTTCATTGTATCTTTTGTATCTAATATATATACCAAGGGACCTAGTCTTAGGATCATCTCATCTCATATTTTACATTGAATATATTGTATAAGGATGTTTCCCCCTTGAAGTGGACTATTATTCATTGATTTTTTATCATTTTCAAGGCATTGGTTCATAATGTAGTTGTTATCGGAAAAATAGGTAAGTGAGGACACAAAATGATCTCCCTAACTTCCACAAGAAGCTAGAAAAAAACAAGACATAATACAAACTTCACCTTAGACTTCATTGTCATATAAACTAGTTCGGAGAGGAATAAGAGACATACCTTTTAAATGACGCTTGATCCTTGCTAGTGTCATCCTTGTCACTCCATATTTGGATTTGCGGGATGGTGAACCTGTTTAAGAACAAGACAACAAAGAGAGAGAGAATATATATATATATATATTCCAATGAATTCTATGTATAAGATCAAGGATTTACACAATAAAATCCAAGACACATTTATAGGGAATAAATGTATTGTTGTATTATATTAAAATGGAAAGTGGAGAATACAACCCATGCCTTGATGTTGCAAGATCCATTTCGATGGATCTTTTCTCCAACACACACACCTTTCTCCAGTGACTTTGATGAAGAAGATCCACAATCTGACATAGAGAGCTAAAGAAAAGCTACCTCCAATATGATCTATATCAGAACTCTTCATGCATATGAAAATCTTAGCCTTTTCCATGAGAGATCCATCCTTATATAAGGTGAAAGAGGGATGAATGAAGATATTAGTATGATCCCACTAAACTAGAGAAGCGAGTAAGATCCAAATCGATCGGAAGCCACCTCATCTACTAGAAGATTCCCTTCTAGAACATTCGTGAATTTTGACTTTTCCATTGCTTAATCATCGACGCACCCTATGCACATGCAACATGTGACAACTCCGCAATCCATATTTGGTGCAGAGTGTGATGATCAACCATCATTGCACCCCAAGCATAGATCAGGGTGCAATGATCATCTTTGTCATATTTTTTGAGAGAGGAAAAGAAAACCACTTTTCTCATGGAGAAAGTCTCTTTTGATATTTGCAGGGAACATGTAAGTGGGTTAAACACATGTCGTCAGTCGATCACTAGGGTGACCAAAATAATGTGTAATAGAATTCCCCCCAAAGTATGAAGTTGGAACCTATAACAACTGAAATAATTTATAGAATGTGTGTGTTGAAAACAACGAGTGCATCAATCGGGAACCTACAAAAAATCAAGCAACTGCATAATAATATACCGTATTCTAAGGTAGGAATTCCCATACTCATACTACAAGTGACTCTAATCATAAGTTTCAAGTCATTCTTGACCACTAAACATACATTGTGGATCCATGTCATCATGATTCAACATATCCATAAGGAATACACTGTGGATCCATGTTCTAAAAGAATTCAAATTCAGACATAGCCATGAGACATACATCGTGGATCTATGTGTCAGTAAAATATTTCGAATAATCCTTCCCTAAGTACGAATCTAGCCATGTGATTACAGGTGTCGAATTCAAACATGGTAGAAACAACTTGATTACTGGTCATTAATGAAAACCGTTAACAAGTGTGAGGGAAATAACCATTGATGTCAATGACTCCCAAGGTACTCCTAGTACGATCCAATGTGTGTGAATGAATGAGTTGAAGTCGAACACTCAATGGAATATTTCAATTAGGGGATAATGATGTGAACCCATTGTTGATAGTGAGGAAACCTTCCATTGAGGCATGCAGACTCCAAGGTAACAATGTAATTTATAAGTCTTATTCCCGGATAATGTGTTGAATTCGACAGGAAAAGACTCGTCATAGGAGGGCCTTGATGTATCCCCCATCAATGACACAAAATATGTAACACATTTGAAGTAGATTAGAGTATGAAGTGATTTAGAACTGACTCAAGGGAGACCGTCATGGTAGGAACTTTATAACTATAGAAGGACGACGTGATTGAAGGATAGTTTAGGTTGGACTTCTCTTGAACATATGAATGACACGAAAATTGTCTTGCCAGTATTGACTCAAAGGAGGACCCAAGATATGAACTTGTGGATGGTCAAACGAGATACAAATGGATTTACCAACCCGGATACAATGATGAAGGGGGGTGTCATGTTCAAGAGTGACTTTACTGCCACTAACACAAAAACAATGACACATTTCTTCCCAATTTCCCCCAACATTCTGGTGAGCACATATTTATTTTTACGCAAGATTGAGGAGGATAAAATATGATTTTAATGTAAGCTCGTCTTCAGATGAGTCCCTCGGATTGTTCTTAACAAACCCTAAGAAAGAGTGGTAATCTCGTCTTCAGATGAGTCCCTCGGATTGTTCTTAACAAACCCTAAGAAAGAGTGGTTCGATCCCATATGGGTCTTTTGATGCTTGTTTAATGAGTCCAAAGAAAGAAAACTTAGGGGTTTTTCATGTTTAGAGAGTCTGAAAAACACTTAAAGAGAACTCCATAAGGTCCTTTTTCATAAATTAGTTTGATGAGACCAAAAAAGAGATAACCTACCACTCATCAGACGTTTTATTCAAATACTTTTACGAGCGTGAAAATAATAAGGTCGCTCGACTATCTTTTCATGTTTAAGGAGCTTGAAAAGAGCTTAAACGATACTCCATAGGTTTTTTTTTTCGTATTACCAATGTGAGTTCGAAAAACAACAAAAGGTTACTCGATTACATTCTCATTGTTTCATGAGCGTGAGAAAGAACTAATACCATGCTCAGAGTTTTTTCTGAAAAAATGCTAAAAGCATCTATTCACACAGAAACAATAAAAAAAAAGGTGGACCTATGTCAAATGTCTCGGCCTTGGAATTTTTAATCTGTAACAGAAAACACTTCGCAAAGTTGGTTAGACCTTAGGGCATGGGTAAAATATAGAAAATAATTTAATTTTGCAATAAAATATGATAAAAACCAATAAAATAAGTCAAAAAAACCATTTTACCATTTCATTTGCAAATTTACCGAAATAATGCCCAAAACCCTATTTTCTTCCCAAATTTCAACTGTCTATTTCAGATTTCCTGGTGGATCATTTCACAAATCCTCTTCGTCAAAAAGGTAATCTTCTACTTCTTTATCTTCTCATGGTTTCAAATTTTGTTTTCATTGGTTTTTTCTTGAGTTTGGGTCGATTTTTGGGGGGTGCCTGCACTTTCAGATCGTTGTAGGCCCATAGTATCATGAACTGCGATGATCTGGAATCACCATAGGTGGCTTCAAGATAGGGTGTGACGACGTTGCTCTGTATGAAAGTATAGCCCTGCGACGACCACAAATCAACTTTTGAAAAGATAAAATTAACTATAAAAACTTCCAAGAATGGGTTTTTTATGATTCTAATCTTCTTTTGGTGTTCCTTGGCAGTATTTCCTTGGTCAAAATGCTTGAGTGGCGTGAACGAGAGAATGAAGAAGAATATTATTTTACTGGGAATGACCCGAGCACAACTATGGCGCTTAGGAAATGTTAATTACTCAAGTTTTTTAAGATTCAGGGCATGAGATCCCAACTGAGGTTGTTAGAGTATTTGGTTCACATGTGGGATGTGAACGAACAAGTCTTTCATGTGGGTGTGCATACACTCACATTGGATATAGAGGATATCTACTTTTTGATGGGTTTTTCTCATTATGGTTCTCGGGTAACATTCACAGGTAGCAGGGGTGGGGAAGAACCCATGGATTACCATGTTTCACACCAGTGAGTGTTGGGCATGGAAAAACGTAGTGGCAAGGTGGACATTAGAGATGCTCAGGATTTACCATTGCAGACCATCCGTTATACCATTAACTGGATGGCAGAGAGTGAATCTCCCCACATGTCTTTGCAAATCCATTTTCAGTACGCCATAGAGTGCATGGAACCCAGGGTCTTCAATTGGTGTGAGGGTGTAGTGAAGAACATGAAAAAGAAACTAACAAAGTGTCGAAATGGTCGGTTGAAGCAATTTGGTTACAGGTCCATTTTGGTGTCCTTCTTGGAGAGGTTCCCCATATTTTGTCTACAAGTGGAGTGGGGTATACCCTCTCCACAAGATCCACATATGAAGAAGTGGGTGAAACTAATGGTTGTCCCAGTGGTGTGCCTATCGTCAAATATGATGATGTTTTGTTCCAATGGATGAGGAATCAACTAATCATGGTGGAGGACTATGTGTACGCCAAGACAGATTTCTATGGGGATCCTAGCTTAGCTCTTCCTGAGGGATCTCAGTGGGGAGACATAGGTAAGAAGGAAAATTTTCATTATATGGTTTTTTTGATATTTTAATTATATAAAATGGTTTTTGTGTTATTTATCCAAGACTAATCAAGTGCTCTCAATAATGTAGATGTGGCACCTTATTGTCCTCTAGGATAATCTCCCATTCAAAGGCGAGGAGAGAGGAGTGTTGTAGCAGGAGTGGCCACCGCGGATCTTGAGGAAATTGAGTAGAACCTAGAGGGATTAACCATGAATATCCCTGATGCCACGGTGGATGAACTTCCTAGGCACTATCAACGCATTCAGTTGGCGTATCTGCATCTATTGGTTGACTTCTCTGTAGAGTAGCATGGGAAATTGTTTGTTACATCGAGTAACATCCTTGATTCTTTTTGTACATGAAGCCATGAGATTCAATTTTTTATATTTTGGTCCTTGGAAAAAACACTTTTTGTAACTTTTATCGTTATTAATATAAAGTTTCTACCGGCTTACTTGTCTTTTTCAAAAGTGTGTTTGGATTTCTAAATGTCTCAAATGTCTGTATAACACATAGTTATCCAATGTATCTATCAATGTGTTTAGATATTCGATATGATCAAAATGTCTTTCCAAGAGGCAAATTCTTAAGTATACCCTTAACAAAGTAGGACTTCAGATGGAATAAATGTTACTTAACTACAACACTACTAATTGTGAATTGGGTCGTACAATAAGATGATGGATGCCAAATGAAATGGTGTCAGTTAATAATTCAATAATTGCACTGTATTCTGTGATATTATTAGTTGCACGACCAAGGAAAACACTATGTGGACTAATCAACTCATCCGTAGGTGCATAGATTTACCATGTAGTAGACACTAGGTTTTGAGTACTGCAACTTGCACCATCAATAAAGCCGACATAGGGTAGCGAAGACATTGACATATAGAAACCAAGCACAATTCAAGGTAAGTAGCTAAAAGGCAAAATAAAAATGAAAAAAATATACTAGAGTATAGTACACTAAAAATACACAATACTCATGCAAAAATGGTTTAAGCATAATACTTCTTCAAGTAAATCCCATTTCTAGGTTCACTCAAAGGAATTCCATCATAATCTACCAGCTCATAATCCCCTTTCTCCAATACATGTTCCACAATATAAGGGCTACACCACATAAGCTCGAATTTACCGGCCCCTAATAAGTCACGATCATGTTTGTAAAGAAGAACTAAATCACCCTCAGAAAGAACACGTAGTTTGACATGCTTATCATATTGAGCTTTGACACGCTTGTTCTGAGTTTTAATGACTAAGGTAGAATCACAACGAGTCTCGTCTAATTGCATAAAATACAAGAGACGTTCCTCTTCAGTTGAGGTGTTAGGGAGAAGTTCGACAACCAGTTTCAAATATGGGATTTCACATTCAATCGAAAAAATAGCTTCAATACCATATACTAACTGGAAATGTGTGAACCCTGTGGAAAATTTAATATATGTCTGATAGGCCAACAACGCAGAGAAGAGTATCGTGTGCCAACTTGACTTGTGAATTCCTATCATCCTTCGAAGCATAGTAGTAAGAACTTTGTTAATTGCTTCAACCTGGCCATTGGCCCGTGGATAGCAAGGTGTTGAGTTTTCATGGCGAAGACCGAACTTCTCAGTAAGCTTAGATATCATGAAATTGCGAAAATGACTACCATGGTCAATGACGATGGCTTGCGGGACACCAAATCTAGTAACGATATGATTGAATTTGAACAACATTGAAGTTTTCCCGATATTATCAAATGTAGGCATCGCCTCGACCCATTTAGTGAAATAATCCATGGCTACGATGATGTATCCATGCTCCTCGAACGAGTGAGGATTACATGTCATGAAGTTAATGCCCCATTTAGAAAATGGACCAATGGAAACTACAGGGTAAAGAGGAGCAGGATGATATCAGATTTTATTGTTATATGTTTGCCAATCATGGCATTTATGGACGACAGTAATGCAATATTTAAACAATGAAGGCCAGAAGTAACCAACTCGTAAGATCTTTTGGGCAATGTCATACCCAGACATATGACTGGCACATGCTCCAGAATGACATTCATTCAAATATTTCTCATCTTCATCATAGGTTAGGAATCGTCGAAAGAGCGAATCAATACCACGACGATAAAGAGTACCACCAAGGATAATGTATTGACAGGCTTGATACCGAATACGACGATGATCCACACTAGAAAGATCGGGCCGGAAAGTTTGGGTTTGGAGATAAATGATAATGTCTCCATACCATATGTCGTCATAATCGATCATAAAAAGGGATTCATCAGACAAGGAATCTTTTGCCACATTTTCTGTTTCAGTAGAGGGAAGGTCACACATCAATTCGGAAAAAAACAAAGATTTCTTTGATTTGGCACACTCAAATTCCAAATCAAACTCCTGGAGAATAACTATCCATTTGGAGTATTTTCCTCCCAACAATTGTCGAGTAAGGATGTGTTGCAATAAAAAATTACAGTGGTTCTGCGTAATAAGATGTAATGACGAAAACGTTGAACAACAGCTAAGGACAATTTCTCCACATGCAAATATTTGGTTTCGGTGGTCATGAGACTCCGAATCAAATAGTAGATGACATGTTCATCATGTGAAATATCCATTTGGAATAGAACCATAGCGATGGTAGAGTTCAAAGAAATTAAGTATAAGAAATAATCTCAATTGTAATCGGGTAGAAATAAGAGTGGTGTACGGGTTAAGGAAAGTTTCAAAGATTCAAAGGCTTTGTTGGTCGTGTTGTCCCATACAAAATCGTGACCCTTTTTAAGAAGTCGATTAAAACCTTTCGTTAATTCAACATAGTTGGGGATGAATCGACGTAAAAAAAATTCCTTCCCTCGCAAACTTTGGAGTTGGTGCAATGTAGAAGGAGGCAGATTGAGAATAACTTCAACCTTCAGAGGGTCCACCCTGATCCCATGTGTAGAAATAATAAAACTAAGAAGTCGTCCAGACTCCACAAAAAGAATGCATTTATGTGGATTCAAGTGTATGCAATAATAATGACAGCGTAGGAAAATGGCCTGTAAATGTGCCGAGTGATCTTGACGATGCATGTAATGCACCGATAAATCATCTAGGTAAGGTTGTACAATGTGCTTAATGTCATCAAAAGCGTAAGACATAGCGCACTGAAAATTCGCATCAACATTGTTGAGACAAAAAGGTAGTTTCCAGTATGCGAAGGTTCCCCAAGGGAAGATAAAAGAAGTCTTATGTTGATCCATAGGTAAAATATTGATTTGATTATAACCAGAGAAACCATCCATTAAAGAGAAGATTTCACTCTCGGCACTATCGTCAACGATTTGATCAACGAAAGGGGTTGGATAATTGTCTTTGGGACAAGCCTTGTTGATATCCCTATAATCTACACAAACACAGATCGTACCTTGTTTCTTCATAACTAGAACAAGATTAGATACCCAATCAGTCAAAGTCACAGGGTAAACAAAATTGGCTTTAAGAAGTTTTTCAACTTCAAGTTTAATAGAAAAAACTTTGTGTGGATGTACTGGGCAAAGTCTCTATCGAATGGGTTTAGCATTCGGGTAAGTATTAATCTCATATACAACAATATCTAGATCAATGTCTGGAATATCTTTGTAACTCCAGGAAAAATTGTCATGCAATTCTTGGAAAAGAGATTTATAAATTTGGACCTCATCGGCAGAACATGAAGCATCGATGTGAACATTTTCCACGACTCCAGGTTTAATCGAACTATCTAAAGGTATGGTGGGTGAAACGTTACCCAATTTCCCTCATACAAAACATCGTGTATTGGTTCAGGAACGAGGGAATAAGTAATAACATTAGTCAGACTTGAAATTCGTTTGTAACTCTCTATAGTCTTGGGTTCTAGGAAGAGAATAGAATGATGATGCCCATAATCCCATGGGATATCTTCCATAGAAATGATTGTCATAATCATTTCATCGGTGTGAAATACTATGTGAAATGGACCCAAAGATGTATCTAAGAGAGAATGAGGAGAGGGAGTTTTCGATTGAATAACTTGATAAGCCAATTCTACTGGACTTAAAAGCATTCTGTCACCATAACGAAGACAATCGTCAGATCTAGGTACTATCCAAGGGTATTAAGACTCATGGATTTCACCAACATTAGTTGTTATCATGTTAATTGAGGTGAAAAAAGGAGTAGGAATATTGGGAGGTGGAATGGGGAATGTACCCATTTATGAAGAATATTTTAAAACACCCACAACATTCTCATAACCGAGAGGTGCTTTCACAATGAAAGGTACGTTACTAGTACGAGAATCAGAATAAAAAAAAGGCAAGTTGATCGACAGTAACAAATTTTCCTTGGTGAGGGAAACATATCACACGGAAAATAGTAGAAACAACTTCACACATGGAATCAATCCAACTATGGCCAAGTAGAAGGTTGTAATCAAGAGGTGCATCAAAGAACTAAACCTCAACATTAACCATTTTTCCTTCTAACGTAATAGATAACAAAGGAAGAACATTGTAAGGTTTAAATCCTATTCCATTAAATGATTTAAGGGTATTGTGTGACTCATTAAGGATAGGAGAACCAATGGCTTTCCAATAAAGTGACGGACATGATGCAAGCCGAGGCTCCTTCATCAATAACGGTTCGACAAATATTCTTATTTTCCACAATAACTTGTATCTGAAATGCTAATTGACAAGGAAGCCTTGGAATATGATCTTCCAAGTCAAAGATAATCAAGTTCGTATCAGTAGGATCAATTCCACTAATAGCCTTTAACAGTGCCTTCCATTGCGTGGGACAACTTTGAAGGACTTCGAGAGACAACATTGCAGAATGTGCCTGCGCAAGGTCTTCTACAATACTTTAGTTTTGAGCAGCACGTGTGTGAGGATTAAACAATGACTTACAAACAACACCCTTCAGAGGAGGACAAAGAACTATGTCTAGACTCAGTCGTTTGATATGAAGAGGATCGTTGGGAGGTGAAGTTGATGGAGGAATTTGAACCAATGGAGGTGCCGAATCATCAATTTTTTCTTTTGAAGGTGAATAATCTTTGGCTCAAGTAGTGACTACAACTTCGTTCTTCTTGGAGTCACCAGTACACATAAGTAAATAAGATGTGGTAAGGGGAGACGGTTGGTCATGAATGACCAATTGGGCCTGCTGCTGATAAGGAAAAGGTTGTGACAAAATGACAGGTGTAGGAGGTGTCTTGGTCCCTTGTAGGAATTTAGTAACCTCAACACATCGTGGACAATCTTTCGTATAATGATTCTCACCATAGATAACACAAGGATAATGAGGTTTGTGATTTTCTTTGTAATCAACAGGTTGAGTCTTGGGTTTATAGGTTTGTTGATTATTATTTTTTTCCTCCTTATTCTTTCCCTTCCCTTTCTTTTTATTTTGATTTTTACCGGTAGGTATAGATTGAACCGTATTAACTTCAAAAGTTTTACCTAGAGAAGGAGTAGGAGGAGGATTATTTTGTAGATTAATAGTATTAGACTTGGGATTGGCATGACTTGTTTGTTTATACTAAGTCTCAACATGGAAGGTTCCAATCATGCCATAAACATCATGAGAAGATATTGGAGGCATTGGGGTTTGATTTGTAGATGAGAGAGGAGCGTCAGGGATCGTGTCATATAGTGTGCCCGTTTGTGAATAAACGAGATCCAAGTATTGAGCATGAATAATCGCCTACTCTTTAGTGACGACACAACCCATGGAAACATCACGGACTATAGGAACAATGAGTGACTTGGTAAACCACTCGGCCAATAATTGATCAGGAAGGGGAACTTTGATTAAGCATATTCTCCTCCTCCACTCATGAATGTGATAAAAAATGTGAGTGGATGAGGATTGTTTAAATGAACTCAAAATTTTGGTTCCTATCTCATATCGGATTGGTAGTCAGTAATGTGTTAATAAATCCATAGCTAAGGTGTTGAAGTCATTGAATAATCCTCATGGAAATTCAATATACCATTTGGATACTGAACCTATCAGAGTTCGTTGGAAAAGATGTAATCTAATGGATTCATCCATCAAAGAGTTGGAAGAACACCAAAGATGGAAAGTCATGACGTGATTATTTGGGTATTCTCCTGATTGGTCGTCAAACTTAGGAATGTCTGATGGTAACTTAGTAGGTATAACCGACCAATAAGGAGAATGAAAGATAGGATCATTCAAAATTTTAGACAAATTCGGTAAATCCAAAGTAGCAAGAAACGATAATTGTTTGTTCACTTGAGGAAACTAGTAATTCTGAGGAGGTATTCCTGTTGGTATACCAATAGGACCATAAGTAGTATGTAGATAGTTAGAGGGTCCTGTAAAATTTGGTTGTGGAGGGTTTTGAGTCAAATAGCCAACTTGAGTTGGTTGATTGGGTAAGCTTCCTTGGGAAGGATCATTAAACTGAAAACCTTGACCCCAGGTAGGATTCATAGAACCTAGATATGGTTTCCCTAGATTAGGGGGTACAAAAGAATTAACTTGAGGAAGTTTCCCCCCAGGAGGTTTTTGATGGCCTTGGAAAGGAAAATTCCAAGGTTGAGATTGTGATTCATGGATATACTACCCATGCAATGGGTTATGACCCCCAAATTGGGGTTTCCCCCCAACTTAAGGTTGACCTCCAATAGGAATCTGAAAACTAGAAGCCACATAATGACTTGTGCCACCCATTTTATTGGAGCTACTTGGGCCAAGATGATTAGATCCTCCAGGTGAAGGTGGAGGAGGAATGCTAGGCCCCCCGAAGAGAACCTGTGTAGGTGTAGGAACATAACTACTAGCAACATTATACCCAGGAGGAACAAAAATATTATCCCCTCCAGACAGATTTTGGACAGGATTAGCAATATATGTATTTAGAGCGTGATACCCAGGTGTGTTGGCAACCCCAAATGATTTTGATATTTTAACAAGAAATTTCATTTTCTGTAGCTGCTTTCCCCTCGATTTCGTAAATGTTTTCGAGAATTTTAAGATAATTATTGGGTTAAGAAATATTTTGATTAATCTCTTATTGTGTGCGCTTTCGTTTTGTTTTATGTTTGATTTATGACTGTAAGCATGAATCAAACATAAAAACCTAGCTTGGTGTTATAATTTGTATGCCTTAGAATGCATTCTTTTAAAGGTCATCATGCTTATATTCAATCTAAATCCAATGTTTGAGTGACCTGTTTTTCGATGTTTTGGGTTTTGATATAGTTATTATATGGTTCGATGATTTGTATTCAAATTATGAAGAGTTTTGTTTTGATATATTTTAAACCCCTTTCCAATTCAATGGTCATGTTAGTAGTCATGGAAATCAATGAGCACATAATGTACTCGTGTCCTTACCTCACTTTGCTGGCACAACGTATTAACGAGCCATTCATTGCATTCACAGGGTTTCGGTACTCTATATGTCTGGTTCTCATTACATGGAATGGTAAAACATATACGATCAAACCCTTGGTATTTTCTCCCACTACCTTTGATATGATAACACATAGGCTTTGTTATGGTCTTTTCCCCACTATCCATTCAGATTTGTTCCTATCGCTCCTTCTATTCAAACCTAAAATTATTTTGATTTATCCCTGTTACATATTGGTCGCATTTTTCATGGCTCTTGTCATTCGTTTGGAGCCGAATGGCTGCCAGGAATTACTCTCTCACGACGATGCAATTGAAGACTTAAAAATCCAAGGCTGGGATGATTTCCTTAAAATATTTGAAAGATATAACCTTCAGGTGGTGAAGGCTTTCGCATAGACCTTCGATGGTTGCAGAGCAAAAATTGGGGATACACAGTTGGAGTTAACCGAGGGGTTTGTAAGTGAAGCAATAGGGCTTCCATCGATAGGAGAGAAATGGTTCAAAAAATCATGAATTGAAGGAGTTCCATGGAGCCTGTTTGTGACGTCCCAAAAGATCAACTACTACAAAAAAAGTGTCCACATATCTCTAGTTAAACCTAGGTGGCATAGCCTGTTGATGATCCTCAAACAATTCGTGACCTATGAAGGTCGATATAGATTAGTCTTCCTCTACCATATTCGCTTACTTATGCATTTCATTGGTTTTGAATTAGACATGCCATTTTATCTGTTGAGAAGTCTCTATAAAATGTCTAAGAGATATAAAAGACAAAGTGTTGATTCAAGCCTGTTCCATCACTGTTTGGTTAAGATTTTGTTGATGCATCACTTGTCTACCGTGGGTGACTGTTGGGAAAACTTATTGGTAAGGAATAGTTTTTCCCATACTCCCCCTATGGTAAACCCTAGCTTTGACAAGCCACTGATTAAAAACCAGTCCAATTTTTCAATTGATGCGCTAGACTCTACCAACATAAACCCTCTAGACGCTGGGATATTGAGTAAGTCTTCACCTACAGGATTTTCTGAGCAAGGGAATGATAAGTTGAAGGTTATTAATCTTTGTGTTCCTGAAATTGAATCTAGCTCGATTGTTAGTATTAACCCATATGTTGAAAAACCTCACGAAGGGATAACAAAAGAATGCACATATATAGGGTTAAAAAAAAAAGCGCAGGTCGCCAAATTTTGAGAAATCTTAGGAATCGATCCAACACTCATTTGAGCTTGATCATCCTGATTGAGATCGATGAGTGTTCAGACCCTGAGATCGAAGAGTTCCTCATTCTTGAAGACCCATATTTGCAGGGTTACCGGAAGAAAGTCATTACTCCCACTGAACCCTATGACCTTGTGACAAATTTTCCACCATGCCTCAAGGGTAAGGAGGGGTTATCTAGTATCAGGACTGATTAGAAGTAGATACAAGATAAGGTGGATACACCCATGTTTGACCATGCACTCGATAGACCTGCCATTCATCCTGTGCAGTGTGATGTTTGTTTCCATTGTATCAAGCGGTATTACACTGATATCCCCCTTCTCCAGGCCCGAATCAAAACGCTTACTACTCAAAATGAATCATTGAGATGAGAAAATATCGACCTCAAAACACATGCAGAGAAAGGGGCTAAATGCATTAAGAGGTCATGGAATGTAGTGATAAAAAATGCAACCAGTGTCAAAGCGATAATTAATTCTGAACTACTTGACCCATCTTTAGTCAATTTTTAAAATGGTAAAACAATTTTCCTCTTATTGTATTCATGTTATCTATTTTGAATTGAATCGGTTTGAAATTTGATTTTGTTTGCTAAGATAAGACTAGCTACAAAGTCTTTTGATTTTGTAGCCAATTCTCTTTTAAATAAATAAAAAATAGAAATTAGTTATGGGTAATTTTCTAACTTATTC
>WSFP011494371.1:0-14488 GCA_009831015.1 Picea engelmannii | reverse complement strand
AGATTTTCAATATTTAATTTTCTTTGTGGATGATATTTTTAAGAGCATTAATTGTGTTTAATTGCTAGTTTAGGGTTTATGTGTGTAAAGGTAGGTAGTTGATCTTTGGTTTTAGATTTTATTTGTATAAGGCCATGTGTTTTTTTACATTAACAAATAAAATGGATTTAATACATTCCATAAGTTAAATTGGTTAAAAGGGAAGCAGAGGAGGAGGTGTCAAATATCTATAGTAATTCTAATTTATAAGAGAAGAGAAAAAACTTACACTATGAAGCACACTCAATGTATTATTTAGCAACTAAATAATTACAACACATTAGAGAGTCTTTGTGCTTTCAACAATGAGCTCCTTCTTGCTTGGCTTTCTACACCAAATGAGATGTACATTATGCATGGACCCATAAACCATGAATTGTAAATTCATCATTGATGTCATCAAGGTTATTCTAACTACTTTGTGACCGAATCAAGATTAACCTAACATTTCCCCCTTTAAACTTGACTTGGGATAAACACCTACCCCTCTCAAAGTTTATTAATTAGGTATTCAAAATTACAACATGACCCTATTACCCAAGTCTACATTTAGACTTTACACTAGTGAACCATCAAAACAGGGGTATGCATGTCTAAATTGGTCTTATAGCCATATGCACATTTACATATGTGATCAAATCCAACTCCATAATTGTATACCTGAGCATGTGATGCTATGAAACATCAACCCAGTTCATTGCCAACATCTCTCCTACTCAAAATACAATTATATAGACCGTGTGCTTCTCAACTAAGTAATTATCTTACCAATGTATGTTATGGATCTTAGAGAGATCATTTCCCTCCGCATGGCCCTCTCCAATATGATACAATAGATCTAGTATGATCTATTCTTCATGGCTCCCAACAATAGACCACCAATAGATCAAGTCTTATAAATAATAATCTCATGCTAATATTGTAGATATGAACAAATCCAGACCTTGGCATCATCAGATCACACACGGTCTACTACAAACTTAATACATGCAATCTTATAGATCTATCAAATCTCAACCTAATCTCTGTAGGTTTAGGCATCTAAGTAATAAATCTATCCATCTACCCATAAATCCATGCTTCTCCATGCATGTTACAAGCCAAAGTCACATGCTTCAAGCTCACTCTCCATTCCAAGTCTTGTCATACTTGCCATTTTTTTGCAATAAGTTTTCCTTATGCACAAGCTCCCACTCAAACCAATATTAGATCCAAAAACTTTGTCTCTAACACCTTGGATCTAAGGTGATAACACTCTGATACCAAATGAAAGGAAGCAATGGTGTGGAATACACTTCATACACTAATCCATAAGAGAAGAATGTGCATAAATTTAGAACATGATAGTTGCAAACAAATGAAAGAAACAACAAACTATTACACAACATGATTTCTTAGGGAAAACCCTTCCAGGAGAAAAACCCCACACTTAATGTATTATTCATCAACTAAATGGTTACAATACATTACAGAGTCTCTGTGCTTTCAACAAGAATGTTCAACAATGAGCTCCTTCTTGTTTGGCTCTCTAGACCAAATCAACCCTACATTACGCATTTGACACTACACTAGCCACCCAAGCTTGTACATCCAATAAACCAACTCTCATAGAATTCAATGGAGGAATTAATAAAAAGACAAACTCAACATTTCCACTGAGTTTATTTTTTAGATGAGGCAAATTTTTGTCTTGAGCTACTCATTTTTTTCAAAATTCCAACAATATGGGTCATCTTAAAATGAACCATATTCCCTAAAGAAAAAAGTTCAATTTTCAAAGTTCCCATCAATTAAGTAAAACTATAATTTCCAAGAAATTTCTTACTACATTTGGAGCATAATATCAATGGAAAAGAGGTTGAATTTGTCCACTAATTAACTTATTCCAATATAATAACTAAAATAAATATGGAATTGACTTAAAATTGGTAGCCTAAAAAAAAAATCATAATCCAAAACTGTATCAATAACTTATTTATTATAATATTATTGTGTATATTTTCCCCGGGGGGCAACTCAATTGGCAAGTTTAGTGATATGAAGTCATATGAAGTTCCATGAGGTTTTGAGTTCAAATCCCTCCGTCTTACCCTGGGTGTCACGTATGGGGCATCGTGGGCACACTTGGAGGTTATAGTGGTAGCAGTTGGATAACATGACCACGTGTAATGCGAGTACGTTGGATAACACAACCACGTGTATAGAAAAATGTGAGTATGTGCCCAACTAGTTGCTGATTTGTGAAATATTAAGATATTTTCTATAATTTGTTGACATATCATGATTTCCATTAATATTGGTTATGTTTTTACAATTTAGCTTGTGTTATTTTGTATTATATTAATATTGAAAACAAGCATTACTTACACCATTAATTTGTGTGATATTAATTGAGAGGGATCAAATCTAACACTAACTTCACGTTATATTAATTGAGAGGGATCAAATCTAACATTATCTTCACATATATTGACCAAAAATATTACTTAAACACACACATATATATATATATGTATAATCTTCAATTTATCGAGTGTGAAGAGAGATAAAATGCTTCTAGATGGCAATTCTTCTACAAAGAACAATTTTGAGAAAAAGTTTACACCTCAATAATTTTGATCCCCTCTTAAACCATTCTTGATGAATTGAGATCAAAACAAAAGCCACATTAAATTTGTTAATGTAATACAAGGCACTCGCTATGTTACATCCAAAAATTTGCTCATGCTCAATTTTTTTGAGTTATCTATAATACTTCACCCTCACAACTAACTTTTAGAAGTTCTACATAATAATTTTCCTTTATTTTCTATTAAATGAGTTCTTGGGACCCATTAGAAATGTACATTTTTTTGCAAAAAAAACTTTCTAATAATGGCTAAATTTGTTGAACAAATTTGAATTGAGTGTCCAAGGAGGTTCTTGTACTCCAAGTTTCTTGTCCGTAATGAAAAATAGGTGTTTGTGGTCTTATGGCTAAGGGATAAGGGGGGATCATTAGTTGAAAGAGTCTTGGTCTCGGATTCATTGAAACCTTGGAAGTTTCAAGGAGAAGGAGAAGTATGAAGTGCCAAGAACATGATATAATGAAATTGTTATGATATTAAGCACATATATGAGGTTAATGATGAGTTGTTTGATCATAAAGTCATTGTGGTGATCTCAATAAAGAACAGATTAACTAAGTTATCCTTCCATTCTTTAGCAAAGGGGGCATTGGAAATTTCAAGAGAATGGGATGAGACATGAGATTGAGTAAGCTCTAGAAGGAACTCAAATAGGGTCTCAATAATGTGATCCCTTTATTTGGGGTATGTCCTAAGGACATCCATGAAGGACATCTAGGAGGTCTAAGAGGAGAGGTTATGGATGAGGGAAGAGGAGGAGGTAGTTAAGGAAGTTAAGGCTCAAACAATGGAAAAAGGGGAAAGGATAAGAGGGTTAGAGTCTCTCTTATGGTTGTGAGCAAAAACTACTATCCATTGAGTGGGTAGGGTACCCTTGGTGTCAATGAAGTTGAGGGGTATTTCTAGTATAGATTGATTCAAAGAACCATCTACCACAAATTGAAAGGATAGTATATAGTTTAATAAGATTAGGAAACAACTCCAAAAGAGGGTGTGCCCTCTTAGGAAAACAAATAGTCACAGTTTAGATCTAGTAAGGGGTGAATCCTGATTTTCTCAAGGAATTTTAGACTATATGCACTCTCTTTGTGACTTTAGGGACTTTAGGGAGCTTGAAAATTAAGGGACTAGCATGAGCCTTTTCCTTTTTCTTATGGAAAGGAGGTGGAGCCTCTTCTTCCTCTTTGTTAAAGGAATCATAGCCAAGATCAAACGAATCCTTTTGTAGTGAACCTAAGTAGATAAAAAAAAATACTTAACTTCAGAATAAATAAATACTTCTACACAGTAATATAAAGAAAACATGTAAGATATGGTAGCACCATCAATTACTCCTTATGGAAGGAATCTATCCATAAACCATGTTTGTTGCAATACAATAATCAACATATCTCAATACAATGATTGCTCATGTGTATATATACTCGCTCATAGGTATTCATAGGGGCTTATGCAAACTACCCTTCATTATTACATTTATTACTCTATAGATGCCTAGTGGGCCTATTTATTACCCTTCAGCTACCTAGTGGGCCTATTTATTACCCACCAACTACCTAGTTGGCCTCATTCCATGATTATAACCACATTACATTAATTACCCACCTTAAATAGCTCCATAGGAACCTAATATTACATTAATTATCATCCCCAAGTACATTGCATCACATCCCCCTTCACATGTTTCAATATCGAAACATGAGTGTAAGTGACATAATATGATTTGTTAAGTAGCAACCAACTAGTACCAAGCACTAGCATCTATCTGTCCTACTGAAATTTAGACATGGGATCTAATTATTCCTTGTCACCTTAATCTTGTTTATGGTTGCTCTTCCAGCATCCTCTTGGTTTTGTGTTATTCTAATATCCCCATTATTTTTTTTTATTCCCCCGTGCATCGCTATACTAGAGGTCATTATGGTTCCGTGTAGGTCCATAGTAGGGTTGTCAATGCTCATGAACTTGCCTTGATCACTATTGTTTTTCAGGGTGGTATGGATGGTGACATCCAACAACCTTAGCTATCGATGATTATTTCTTTGACTCTTTACCATGTGGTTCCTTTGAGGAATGCATATTTGTAAATTTGTCTTCATATTTATCATTCCTTTATGGCGCTCTCCTTCGAGTTATTTTGTAGATTCTTATGTCAATTCAACCTTGGATTCTTGATCCGATGTGTTAGTAGGTACTGCAATTAGTTTCCCTATAATGACTACTTCATGTGTCACATTGGGACCTTGTAACATTGAGTAAGAGAAATATATGTGATTTTCTTTTTCTTGTATCAAAGCTTTATAAACTTGTCTTTCACATTAATATTAACCATACCATGTCCATCCAAGGATATCCAAGAATAATATCGGCATCACCCATATATATAACATAATTTTATAAATGAAAAACATATTTATCCATAATATCATTCAAATCATTAAAATTTTGAACATTCTCATAATCATTCTCTTTGCTCTAGAATATAGATATGCTTTGTGGGGACTGACAATCTTTTGGCCAATTTAGAATTGATGAAATTATTCTTGTTGTTAAGGTTTATAGAAATAATGACCTTCTCCTAATGAAGACATCCATGAACTTGTTATTGTCCCATGGGTTGTTCCCCTCTCTCACTTAAGATTTCAATGTGGGGGGATTTCGGCCAATACTCAAGCCAAAGTGGGGTACCCTCAATTATTTAAAGTTATTTGTACTAACATGTCACACTAGAACAATTTTTTCAAGGAAACTTCAAATGGATTTATTGTAGAGACAAATGGTGTAAGAAAACACTCCCTAAAACTATTGTGATTTAAAGGTTTCTTTATAAGTGATGAAAGAGAAAAATACTTAGAGATAGTTGAAAGTAAGGTTCATTAACCCAAGATAGGAGGGCACCTTAATCAATATTTTGCATTCATATGGCACGATGCTAGAAAATAATAATGCATCGTAAGAACAATCAACATACTACTTTCTCATTTAACAAGTTAATTTAACATTAAAAATCAAATGGGAAAAATGGGCAATACAAGTATAGATCCATTGATTCATTCAACACAAAATATAGGATAGAAATTAGAAGAACGCATGCATAACTTGCTTGATTTTTCTCATTTCAATAGTGGCAAAGTATCCCAATCATAATTACACAACAAAATTTACAGTTCTTTGAATTACAATGAGGGTACCAAATGGGGACTATAAAACATCAGCCTTGGGCCTCTATTGCTTCTTTCCAAAATATCGAACTTACAATGGTGATTATAGAGAAAAGGAGAAAATAATAGAAAGAATATAGAATCAATGTGACAGATCCTCCTGTTGGCCCTTGACCAAGTTTTGAGGAACACTTGGTCATAATTGACCGTTTTGGACTTTGACACCCTGTCAAAGATGGAGCACCAGGCGAAGCAGAGATCGCGGGATCTCGGTCCACTTTGGGCCTCTTTTAGGGTTTTGGGTTAATGTAATGGGAAAGGGATGTTGGTATGTGGGTTTACCCACACTTAGGCCCACTTTTGTAATATATAAATAGATACTTAGGCAATGTAAGGATGCCCAATGGCTTAGTGCTAGTAATTAGATCTGTTTGATGGGATGTGGATTGTAAATTCTCTGTGCGTGATTGTAAGAGGCTTGCACAGCTAAGTGCAAGTGGTTGTAGGAGGTTGTGAAAGGCTTTGTGCTAAATCTCAAGGAAGAAGGATCTAGCGAGCTGCACAGATCTTCTATCCTGTGTGGAGTAAGGATTGTTGAGGCTATGTGTTGTAACTACTTGACCGAGATAATAAAGAAGAAGAGTTAGTGGACGTAGCCTCGGGGTGGGGGTGAACCACATAAATTTGTGTGTGATGCTTTGTGCTTTGGTTCAATGTGTTTATTTCTTCTTATGCTAAGTGCTTTGATATATTTAGGTAGATCTACTTATGATTTGTGCTCTTAGATGTGTATGAATGTTAGATCTGATATGTATGAGGGTGCTTAGTGTTGATCTACTAGGATTTGATCTATTTTACTGTTGCTAAGTGCTTGGATTAGCGTGGATGTTGTGAAGCTCTGTCTTAAAAGCGAAGTGGTTATTGAATGTATCTTGAGGAACTAATGGTGCTAAGTTCTTTAGTAAGATATATAATCGTAAATCTGTGTCCCATCTAGGGTTGCAGACACCTGAGTCTTGCAACCACCCCTGACTATACCTCGGGTGAGACTTCATTTGTTTCCCAGGTATTGTTTAAAGGGCCGGTAGTTAGGGTTTTGTTGGTGCTCTCTTGAATGTTGAACCCTAGGTCTGCCCCTGTGCCAACAAATGGTTTCGTTGCCGGGACCTAAAACTGTGATTGTTGGGAACTAGATAAGAAGAAACTTTGTGCAAAAGGAAGCTTTGTGCATAGATCTGTTTCCCTAGTGCGCATATTTTTACTCGACCTGTGAAGCTTTGTGATAGGAATAAGGTCATATCTGAAGAAAGGAAGATCATATCTGAAGGAAAGAAGCGAGATCTGAATGCTCTGTGCTATAAGAAAAGTAAAAGTGGAAGTTTCTGAAAGAAAGAGGTCAGACCTTCATAGAAGAGGTAAGATATGTAAGATCTGTAAGACCTGTGCTCTAATAAAGGTAAGAATAGTCAAAATTTCTTAGACCTAAAATATTTGTGCTATGTAGAAGTAAGATAAGTGGAAATTTTTGTTTCTAAAGTATGAATCTAGGTATTTTTTATAGATTATGTCCTATCTTAAAACCTATGGCATTAATAGATGAAAGAAAGCTTGATATGAATAGATCTGATAGATATGTTATACCTATGCATAGAAAGAATGTTTGGAATAACAAATGGATGCAGGATCCTAGAAATAAATTTTTGCAGGCTAGTTACCTTGATCCTGATGCGAAGTACAGAAGAAGTTGGGGATCATTTAAGAGAAAGAGAGGATTAATCCTATGTTACAGTTGCAGAAAACTAGGCCATCTAGCTAAGGAATTACCTAGTGGAAAACCCAGTTGTCTTTGTTGCGAATCTTTGGATCATGAAGTATTGGATTGCCCTAGAATGATTGCTAAGTTTGAAAGAATGAATCTGCATGAAAAAAACCCTAGGATAACCCCAGAAATAGCAGAACCCCAGAAGGAATCAGAGAAAGTATTGATACAAATGAAATAAACACTAAGGGAACATAAAGATGTATGATTACCAGAAATCTTCAAAGAAAAGGAACAAGTCGAAGCAAGACTAGGGGACTTCGACATTGACTGTATTCTTGATGAAGAAACACAAGTGAACATTATGTCAGAAAGAACCTGGGAAGTTATAGGGAAGCCTGCCATGATTCCTTCACTAGGAGGAATAGAAATATTCAAAGGAAAACTGGTGATGTTATGTGGAAAACTCGCTCAGATACCTATGACATTCAATGGAACTTCGACTGAAGAATATTTTGAGATTATTAAATTTATTGAGGACAACACCTCGTTCACTATGTTACTTGGAAAACCTTGGATTGAGAAAGATCAAGCCAGAAAGAAGGAAGAAGAAAAGGTATTACAACAACAGAGACAAGAGATAAAAGATTTCATGACCAGAAGGATCGCATAGTTGATTGAGGAGCAGGAGAATAAATCAAAGATAATTAACACTAGAATCCCAGTTAGCAAGGAGTTAGGGGACTCACAGAAGATTGGAGTATCTGTACTAGATAAAAACAAAGTAGTTCTCATGAGTCTTGGGAAAGAACCTCAGCAGCGCAAAGTGACTATGCCCAAGGAAAATAAGAACCAAAACAAGAAAAGAAATACCGAGATGAAGCTCACGGGGAAAAAGACTAGAAATCTAAGTAAAAAGAGAGCTCAGATTGATAGGCTATAGAGGGTCCCAGAGGGAACCTCTCTGAAAGAAAGTATGCAAAATTTGAGCTTCACCAGGATAACAGAACGACGACATGGGTCACTTCACCATGGCGAAGCAATATAGTCGTTGAAGGCCGATATGTCCGTTCGACTGCCACTCTGAACGAATCGAAAAGCATTGATAGCTCATCACCAGACTATTAGAACACGCCATAACAGATAGAACCAGAGTTAAGGAAACTGCATATCTATTGCAAACGATCTGTTACAAAGTTACTTACTTAATCCATCGTGCCATGCACGGAAGACACTTTTGTTAAATTGTGAATTTGAGCCCGCAGAAGTGTCTGACATTGACAGCCCAAAAGTTGCGCAGAATACACCTAGACCCAGTAAGATAAAGAAAACAAAGCAGACAAAGAAGGACGAGGATATCCAGGATGTAGACAAAAGATTTGTAAGAACCGAAACCGTTACACCAGAGTAAGGAGGGAATGGCGAAGACTTAGAGGAAGTCGAACAGAGGCCAGGAGATGAAGTAGAAAACATAAAGAAAAGGAAGGGTTTGCCTCCGAAACCTTCCTCCCGAAAGAAAGAAACAGCACCCGTGACTAAGTTGAAGACCACGCTCACTCCAGATGACTTCATTTTTCTCATCGCAGCTATGAACGGAGCCATAAAAGAGATAACAGAAAAGCATGAAGCTAAGAAAGACACAATGTACCACAGAGTTGAGATCGAGCTCCAAGGAGTATAACAAGCTCTCCAGTCTAGCCGTGCAGTCTCCTCTGTGCCCCTGCCAGAAGGAACAACGGAAGAAGGAAATGCACTGGTTCAACTCCACAAGATTCCTAACACAGTCGAAGTATGCCTTCGGAAAGCACAGGAAGAAATAGTGCAAGCCACCCAAGCCTTAAATCAAGTACAGGAGGAAATCATTGAGCAACGTCGAGCCACGCAACAAGAGAAGGACACTCTCCAAGCGAAATTTGAAGAAGACCGAGCGAAGATCCAAAAAGAGAAAGAGAAGCTGCTTGCGAAGCAGATTGGGATTGAAGAAACAGTCCACGGAGAATTTCACTCTGTGATCGACTTAGAATAGAAGGCAGAGGACCCCATAGAATGCTAAGTGATGAAGCTTGCTGAAGTTATTCAGCAACTTCAACAAAGAGTCGTGGACTTAGAGCTTTAGACCATACCACAGACCCCACAAGAAGTGCACGACTAGAAAGAAATAATTGTCCAGAGCACCGTAGAAAGGATTAACGCACTCTCTGAGGAATGCAAACAGTTAAGTAGAAGAAGTGCACAGATCTACAAGAACCTAACCGAGAACCCAGAATTGCATCAATTGGAGTCACAGCTCCAAGAGGTGAAGTACGACACTGAAAAGCTACAGGTACAGCTGAAGGCCCTGTCACCCGTAGAGAGAATGAAAAGGTTTCCAGAGAAACGCACAGCCCAACAACAAATTCACATGCTTCAGAGTAAAGTAATGGAAGTCTCTCAACGACTTCAACCAATACAAGAAAAGGCATGCCAACTGTTCATTGAATTTGAAAGCCAAGGAGTAGAACTTCAACAGATTGTGAACACAACAGAACAATGCCTAGAAGGGGCGGTGAACGAGGCACTCATCGAGGAGTTCGTAGAGCAAGAGGCAGTAGCAAGGCGGTAGGTCGAAGCAGCTCGAGCCAAGATCGAGGAATTCGAAGCATAATTAGCCAGACCTGAGTGACTCGGGACAAGTCATAGGTGAGTGTTGGGGGCATGTTGGCCCTTGACCAAGTTTTGAGGAACACTTGGTCATAATTGATCGTTTTGGACTTTGAAAACCTGTCAAAGATGGAGCACCAGGTGAAGCAGAGATTGTGGGATCTCGGTCCACTTTGGGCCTCTTTTAGGGTTTTGGGTTAATGTAATGGGAAAGGGATGTTGACCCGTGGGTTTACGCATGCCTAGGCCCACTTTTGTAATATATAAATAGATACTTAGGCAATGTAAGGATGCCCGATGGATTAGTTCTATTAATTAGATCTGTGTGATCGGATGTGGATTGTAAATGCTCTGTGTGTGATTGTAAGAGTCTTGCAGAGCTAAGTGCAAGTGGTTGTAGGAGGTTGTGAAAGGCTTTGTGTTGAAGCGTAAGGAAGAAGGATCTAGCGAGATGGGCAGATCTTCTATCCTGTGTGGAGTAAGGGTTTTTGAGGCTCTGTGTTGTAACTGCTTGACCGAAATAATAAATAAGAAGAGTTGGTGGACGTAGCCCTAGGGTGGCGGTGAACCACGTAAATCTATGTGTGATGCTTTGTTCTTTGGTTCAATGTGTTTATTTCTTCTTCTGCTAAGTGCTTTGATATATTTAGGTAGATCTACTTATGCTTTGTGCTCTTAGATGTGTTTGAATGTTAGATATGATATGTATGAGGATGTTTAGTGTTGATCTACTGGGATTTGATCTATTTTACTGTTGCTAAGTGCTTGGATTAGTGTGGATGTTGCGACGCTCTGTCTTATAAGCAAAGTGGTTATTGAATGTATCTTAAGGAACTAACGGTGCTATGTGCTCTAGTAAGCTGTATAATCATAGATTTGTGTCCCAGCTAAGGTTGCAGACACCTGAGTCTTGTAAACACCCATGCCTCTACCTCGGGTGAGACTTCATCTTCTTCACAGATGTTGTCAAAAGGGCCGGTAGTTAGGGTTTTTTTGGTGCACTCTTGAGCGTTGAACCCTGGGTCTGCCCCTATCCCAACACCTCCCAACATGGGGTCAATAAAATGATACAAATTGATATGATTTATTCTCTCAAAAATTTAGCAACCTAGAAATATCCAAAAATCTTAATCCTTTATTCCAATGCTAAGGGATTCTTGTATAAAATCTGATGGGCCTACTCCTACTATAATTAGTATTCCCTCTGATACGAATTTTTCTTAAACCTCAAATAAGGGTCACTACTCAACTTTTATCTCGCAAAATTAGGGGCACAAGTGAGAAGCCTAACTAAAAATGGGTGTGTAGCATTTCAATAACTTTCCTCTTTTGGAATCAATTCCTAATCTTTCAAATTATGGAGGTGGTCTCGTTGGAGATGTGGTTATTGTTGTGGGAAGTTGAGAAGGTGCCTACTATCCAAGAAACATCTGAGCTATTTCCACCCCTACTCTTTAACATAATTTCCACCTCTCAAGATCCTAAATAACTTGTCTAGCTCTATTTTCTCTTTGTAATCAATGGGTTAGAGAGTGAACAAGGTGTGTCATGAGGGTCCAAGTTACAAGCTCATAGCTCATAGAGGATCTTAAAAGGAAATGTGTTATGTAGCTAGAGAGGTAGTGGAGGCCATTGAATGTAAGGTAGACTAGGTCCATTATATTATTAAATAAGACCCACTATGGTAGTTATATATAATAAATGAGTAGTTAGATATAATAAATGTAAGAGGACTTTTAGAAGGTTATGCTTCTAGAAGATTCCTCCTCTAGAATGTTCTTAGGTGATGGTTGCACATAATGTTAGGTAATTAGAGAGGTAGTGGAGGCCATTGAATGTAAGGTGGACTAGGTCCACTATATTATTAAATAAATCCCACTATGGTAGTTATATATAATAAATTCCAAATGGGTAGTTAGATATAATAAATGTAAGAGGACTTCTTAGAAGGTTATGCTTCTAGAATATTCCTCCTCTAGAATGGTCTTGGGTGATGGTAGCACTGTATAAAGGGGTTAAAGAAATGTAATGAGATATGAAGAGAACTATTGGTTTTGGAGTTTAATCTCATTAGGAGGTTTCCCCCTCAAAGAGGCAAGTGAACAGAAGAGGATCCCTTCCATAATTGGATCCATTGTATGGTGTTGACCTACCTCAATGGTCTTCTTATAATAAAGTGGTGGTTTTATATATTGTTCCATATATCTTCTGTGGTGATTATATTCAGATATATTTGGTACTATTTTGGTATTTGGTATTCATATATACTCAGGTATTTAACAAGTGGTATCAGAGCACTTTCCTTGCCAAGAATTGTGGGCAAATGTTTTTCTATTTTTGCAGTTTTTTCTTTTCCGGAGAAGCCAAAGAGGGCCAAGAAATTTAGGATGATTTATGTGTATTTTTGTCCAAATTTTGTAGAAAGTGGTTGTATATTTGAGTTCCTCTCATAAAAAAACCCAATTTAAAAAAACAAATCGTCCAAAACGGAGTCTGTGAAGTAAAGTTATTGGCATTTTAAAATCTGTTATTTTTCAGGGTTTTTTCCGCAGACGACCGCAAGATTTTTCTAAGTTTTGTAGCACCCATGTAACACCCTGTTTCCCCCAGTTTGTAAATATAACGGGACTGGCCAAGGACTATGGAAAACTCATAAGTATGAATATGTTATGTAAATGGACCTACAGGAAGAGGTCAATGAATGTGAATAACATTCTGAATTTTATTGCAGGACTGCTGATGAGGGGATGTGCAGAAAAAGAGACCACGATGGTGGTGGAAGGCACCTAAAAAGGTGGCGTTAACTTCCACCGAGAATTAAATACCGTATTTGGACTCCACTGGCCCGGAGAACCAAAAGCGGCTCGTTGGCCCTGAAATTCAATGCCTCGCAGGCTGGTAGGTGGATGGCTTGATGAGGGATGGGATGGGGAACCGCCCATCCGTAGAGTTGTCAGGCCTGACCAGCGCAAGGGTAATCGTGCCATATGCAACCTCGCGAGAGGATAAGGCGTATGGCAGAGACGATTGAAAGGGAAGATGTGAGGGGAACTCTGGGAGGTTTTACGCAGAATGAGTGATAGCAGAGAGGAAGGATTGCAACCTTCACTCCTGGTCACTGGCAGACAGAGAGACGCAGTCTCAGAGCATCGTGGTCTTAGCTCGTGGGTGGCTAGTGGTAAATCCGTTGGGAGTCGTTGAGCCTACGGTTGGGTGGAAACGATCACCCCTCTTAGCAGTTGCACCCATTTCTGGTGTTATTTTCGGATAAGTGTTTTTACATAATTGTATCTTGAAATTATAGAACGATGTATATGATCATAGAACTGTCAAATTATGAATGATTTCTGTGTAATAATGTTTGTGCAGTGCATGATAAGAATGAATAGATATATGCTCATAATAGAGGAAACCACGCATGATGTGCGTGGATAAAGCAATTTTTTTATGCCTAGATTGAACTAAGTTAGGTTCCCAGCCCATTCTCGGGAAGTTGCTTTCCCTTATCTGTCTCCAGGGATACCCGGTACAGATCTCTTCACAGAGATTTCCTCTTTAGAAAGGTTCACAAAGGACCCAGGAAAGGGACTTGAACGCACAAGTCTTAACAACCCTGTATAAAGAGGAACGACCCTCTTAAATCCCGAAGTAGCAGCGTAGGGATAAGTATTGATCAACGGATGAGATCCTATCAGAGAGTCTGCGGTCATTCACGATCATTGAATCGAGGGAATAAATGAGGGAGTTAAGTTCCATTAATCCTTTTTCCTCTATCTTCGTCAATAGAGAGGAAATCTAAATCGTAGACCCCCAGGCTCCATGAGAGCATCTGGACCGTTGATTTTTCCACATCCAAAGAGTAGTAGAAAAGGGTGCGGCATCGGGACCGATCTAGATCGTCATATCTGAACTAGGAATCCCGACAGCCGTTAGATCTATAGGGAGATAGACGAGGGTTAAGCCTCGTGAATAGGGGGAAAACGAGAGGATCAGAGTCATCCATCCGAGGAGGACAGGTGGCAGAAGATCCAGGGATCTTGTGAGCTCGGAGGTTCGCGGGGTAGGAGTCCAAAAGTTGGATGCTCCAAGTCGCGAGTGGCGAAGCCACGAGAGGATCAAAGTCGTCCATCCGAGGAGGACAGGTGGCAGAGATCTAGGGATCTCGTGAGCTCAGAGGTTCGCGGGGTAGGATTCCAAAGGTTGGATGCTCCAAGTCGCGAGTGGCGAAGCCACGAGAGGATCAGAGTCGTCCATCCGAGGAG